>JAVLUX010000026.1:24017500-24077500 GCA_032164185.1 Moxostoma hubbsi | reverse complement strand
TTTTAACCCTGCTTAATGAAAATTACCCCATAGTACCACCTAGCATCCAACCAGCGGTAATACCGGTGTTAGTAGGTTTGAACCTGACCAACTGACCAATCAAAACTTGGTCGAAAAAGACTCTTCTCATCGACTAACGTTTGGTCAACTATTAGGAGGCAGCCCTAGTTTCTTTAGTATATTGCACATTTTGGCAAATTAAATAGTTTTTTTTTTGGCATTCCAGAACATACAGAAAATGTATATTATGCACACACATACTGCATAGTGCAAAATGAATTAAGTGAAATGAATAATGAAAAAACTTTAATTGTTTAAACTTTGTAAATTCAGATATTCATGAGAAGTATATGCTTAAAGTCCCTGCCTATCTCATTGATGATTGGCTGATAAAGCTTCTGTGCTTTCTGCTGATTGGCTGATGGAGCACCTGTTCCTTTGATTATTGGATAGCGACAAGACTCGAGACTACTTTACTTTAATCTCTCACATTCTCACCTCTCTCTGTGAATTGGTTTCCAAATATGAGCAATCATGACTCTGTGCCAAAGAGTATCTGCTGCCCCTAAATATGTTAAAAATCCAAAATGGCTTCCAGAAAGATTTGACCAATTGCAGCATTTGTTGTTGATACAGTTAACAGAGAAGTCCAGATTAATTTAGTAGTAAAGAGCAGACTGTATTAAATGTTATATATGGAGTGTTTAGCTATGTACAACAAAGCCTACACAGTCTCTCACAAACATTCATGCTGGCACAGAAAAGTTGCTTGGGTCCTGCAGCAGTGCTATCTATAAATAGATATCATGACCCAACCCATTAAAGACTCTTAGCCCCTCACTGTACCTATAACCCACATGACCAACTGATACACAAACATGTGTTAGAGGCTGTCCTGACATCACACAGTCACAGGAGATCACTGTCCAAACAAGATAGGCCTAAATCAGTCACAGTTCTCTGGTTGTGGAACACAGGACTGAGTGAGTCCAAATACAGGGGTACACCTGGATCTCTTCAACATTATAAAAATAAATGCCCCAAAAAGTGTTTTAATACTTAAGCCACACTTAAATATGTATGAATTTGGTTTCATTACTTAACAAAATATCAAACCAAGTGGAATTTAACCTACAGAAACAAGGTACACAAGGGCACATTTCACGCAAAACGTATTTCATAAAGAAGTTGTTAGGCTTTAAATGACAAACAATAGAACAATAGATATAAAACAATAGATATAAATGTTCAAAATGAGGACACTTGCGGCCTTCAAGTGAAGTAAGAAGTATCATAATTTGGAGTTCCAAGCACATGAATGACCAAGCGGAAACTAATGTTCTTAATTATACAAGGGACCTCCTAACTTTGTACATTTTGAAATACTAATGATTTTTTTTTTTATAATTTCTAAATAGTATAATTTATGTGCATACCTTTTTCACATTTTAAAAAATTTTGCATTAATATGTCGAGCAAGTGTTAAAACGGTACAGTCTGTAAGAAAACAGGCAGTTCACAGTTTTGTTTGAGTGCATATTAATGAGAGTGGGGTTGCATGGCTTCATAATAATCAAATAGAAAGTGTATTAAAAAGCAACATTATCAATGACAAATGGCTTACATGAACCTTATCTTTGGACAAACATTAAAAGATGAGTCAAACCAAACTTTTCCTGTCAACACGCAGTGAAGGCATCTTGTTGCTAAACTTCTTTGCATATTAAAAGTTTGATTTTGGGATTTTAAGAATCAACATCGAGATTGTTCAAATGAATGATGGCGATTAATTGGGAATTCTGTATTTTTACCCATTCCTAATCTCTATTATTTTTATTTTAAGTCATACATTTTGTTTTATAGGTTAAACAAAGCTAAATCCATTTAATTTTGTGTACCCCCAGTTGGGAATCACTGTTTTATAGATAATGCATATGAGCTCATGATGTTGAAGTGCTTGTAACTTTCATTCTTCCTCTATCCACCTTTTTCCTGGGGGTCTTACTAGGTAAATGTGGGTAGGACTTCCACCGGAAGTCGTTCTATAGCATTCCCTAGCTCTGGCTGCAATAATTTTAGACCCTGTTTTTTACAGCTTGCAATAAGACATGTTTCGGATGATGTGATCGCAAATGGTCAGCGCTAAATACAGTTGTAAATGGGGTGCAAAATTATTTGTGATTGAATCTCAAAAACACCACATCGCATTTGAGGTTTAAAATAGCATTCTGATGCATCCCGGATGGCAGCGAAGCACCACCTCTCACCTGTCAATCACCCGCTGAATAAATGTTTAAACTTGCATGTGGATTTAAAAGGAATTAACTGTCCGATTGGGGAAAACTTTAAAAAGCGATTTACATACCCAAGTATGAGAGCTTCACAGCTCTTCCTTAGCGTGTCTGTCTGATTTGAACAGCGAGTAAAGACGCCGACTACCACCCCTGGAGTCACGAGTTCGAATCCAGGGTGTGCTGAGTGACCCCAGCCAGGTCTCCTAAGCAACCAAATGTGCCCGGTTGCTAGGGAGGATAGAGTCAAAAACAAATCTGTCCCACGGACTCAAGAATGTTCTGCGCCAGTCACCACGTGACACTCAAAGAAGGCGATCCTGGCCAAGTAAACTTAAAGCTGTCAGGAAATTACTTCTCTTGTTGGATTTGCACTAGCGCATGAGAGTAACTTAATGGTAAAAGTCCTTCACGTGAGCCACAAGTAAATGTCATGTTCACTGTGCACTGTATGTGCAATTAGTTTGACTTGATCTTTTTGTCAGGAAATGCGATTCCTAATGCGCACATCCGTGGTTGCTGGACTACTGTGTGCATTGTTTCCTACTTAGTGTATTACAGTTTCTTTGTGCAAACAAATTACTAAAATCAGACGACTAAACAGAAACCATGAGAAACTGCTATCTTCCATCTAAAAAACACAATCTTTTTATTTTTACAAATTTGAAGTTTTTGTGAAGTTTAGATTAAATATAATGCTAAAAAAATATATTTTTTTAGGCCATTTATGAATATGTAATTTACTATTATAGTAAATTACGATTAATTAGTAATTACTATTACTATTATATTAAATTGTTTTATATATTGGCATTATATCGGCCTACTAGTCACCCTGCTCATGACACATCGGTCATTCTGTACTTTTACAAACCTACTTTGCTGTGTACAGTCTAAGAGGGAAAGAAGGCAAGAGATACTACAACATAAGTTACAAAAGTGTTTTGGCTCGCTGGATAACAGTATGTGCTGCTTTGGATTAAGACTTGGTGCAGGCACTCGTTTAACGCTTTTAAAACGGTTTAGTCTCCTCCCAGCCACCACCTCTTTTTTTGAATTTTAACAATCATAATTTCAACCACTAGCCTGACTTAACGGAGGCTCAGGAATTTCAAAACGTAAAACTCAGTTTGTCTGAGTCTGAAACTATTTCAGTCTGTTTTATTATTTTGTTTGGCTTGGAATGGCTTTGAGAAGTAATTTTTGCTCATTAGCCTCTCTTTCCACATTATAATTTTTATTTCAAACTAAAGATGTTTAAAACCATAGCACTAAATGGTCCTTAAGCCATGTGACAGAGACGAGATTATCTGCAAGCGTTAATGATTTACAGTTTTCTTGGTATTAGACACCACATGGACATGATTATAGGAGAATATGTTAAGAATTGGGTGGGAGGAGGAGAGGGTGAGAAACGGGCATTTATTAATCAAAGTAATGTGATGAGGTGGCAAAAGAGAGAGTTAAAGAAAGATTTGAGGAACGAGACATATGACATTGGTGGAGTGCTATGAAGGGCCAGCCTGAAATGGAAAAGCTCAGTGTGTGGGGTGGTCTACAGAAGAGGGACCAGCTTGTGCTGTAGGTCAGGAACTCAAATTTCAGTGTCAGTAAAGAGGATGAACCTTGTAGCTAGACAAGTGGTCAGATTTAAATAAAATTTCATGTATGTTGAGAAATGACCATTAATAAATAGGGATCACCCAAAATGCATGTTAATTCCAGGTTTCAACAAGGCCTATGTGGAGAGAAATTTTGGACCACTGATTTGCAACACACAATGAAAATAGAAACCAAGCAGCTGTCAAAATGCCTGTCAGAAAAGATCCAGTCAGTCAGGGAATGTTCACAGGCTCTCATGATATGCCTGCTTGGATGTTGTGGAAGAGATGTCTAGTTATATTTCCCCCTACTCCCATGTAGAACTTAATTATTAGAAACATTTGTTTTGAATTATGACTGGCTCTGTTTTTGCCCTCTCTCAGTCTCTTTTAGAGGTTCTTTTGTGTCTTGCATAAGCTTCTGGTTTTCTGTACCCTGTTATTAGCGGGCCTGACCTCAGAGCTGGCAGGCGAGCAGCCAGATGAGAGCGCAACATCAAATGCTCCCTGGCAGTGTGAATGCACATGGAAAAACAGATGGATATGACATGTAAAGATGTTTGCCCTCTGGAATCAACTGATTTGCACTCCACAGATTTGAAAGAGATTTGAGTCAAGCATTAGTGAGCATGTGTGTGAGGAGGAGGAGGATCTTTAAGATGACGATAGGAGAGATAAATGTAGTAAAGTATCAAATGAGGGAAGTTAAAAATAAAGCAAGGTACTTGTGAAAGGGGCCGTTTCACACCGGACATGTTTTTGCTAAGTTGCTTTTTTTTCAATTGTTTTGTATGTAAACATGTACTAAATGGCTGTCTTTGACTGTTGCGTTTAGAGTCTCGCTGATTAGAGTCTTTCAGCGTTTTTAAGATGCTGTTTTTTAGTTTTTTTTTAAGATCTTGTGACATAAGCGTTCTGTTCCATTCGTTGCTCTGCTTCTAGGTGTTTTTAACGCAATAATGTGTTCGGTCTAAATGTCCCCCTGTTGGAGGAGACAGACCACTTAAAAAGAAATGAATGGGAGAAATTGTAACCCTCAATATGATGGCTGTAGGAGACCCAAACACCATTTTAGAGAAGTATTGCCTTTTTTTTTGCATCTAGAACACTTTTGCACATTAGCCGGACCAGCCTGAAAGATTTGAGGTAAAGAAGCAAATTTCTAATGCCATTGTTGTCAGATTTTATTGCGTAGTTAAAATATTGGAACGTAATTTTGACAAACAGTTAAGAGATTTCAGTCTTTCCGATTTCAAGTAGATGAGAGCTGTATTTGCACAGTATGCCCAGGGACATTACCAAGATGGCCACCACGTGAACTGACTTGTCTTAAAGTGACTTTGGGAAACACTCATCATCAAGAAGCAGCAGGTATGACAAGTAAGCATAAACAAGAATATTGAAGTGAAACAAAAAAACAAGGCTGAGAACATTTCAGTCAGTGAAGGATTGCAGATAGTTTACTGAGGTCTGATGGTCTCTCAGTGTTCATAAATGATATACAGTAGTGACACCTGCATTCATCACTGTCAGCACCAGATCTCTTGTGTACAAATGCATAGGTTATGCAATCTCATGATTGCTTTTCTTTAACCCCCCCATTAATTTTCTTCTGCAACAAAAAGTTATCTTCCCACAAGTCAACAGCATTCAAAACCCCTTTTACATAGATAATGTAATGTATTTCCAAGTGAAATGGCAATATTCAAAAAGAAAATAAGTGTTGGGGAGGACTTGATTTTACCTGTTGGGAATTGATTTGATCGTGAAAATTGGGCGTTGCATGGCAGAATGGAGCTTGGTGTGTGGAGGCGGGGGGTTAAAAATAAGAGGACTTGGTGACATTATCCAAAAATTTATTGTTTTCGAGGTGGAGCAGGTTATTTATATTATGATGAAAGATCTCAAGACATTTTTTTTTATTTTTTTTTTGGAACAACATGCACCAATAAATCGTGAACGATAAGATCAGGAACATGTATTAATGTAAGTAGGGTCAATTTTTCTTTCATTTTGATTTTAAATGCTATGTATTTAGTACAGCAAAATTAAAAATGTACCTGTAATAACTAGAGCTATGCCCATATTATTCCGGATAAATTTATAAACTGCGTTTTCATTTTCGAAATGCTCTCCATCTACACTACACTGTCTAAACTCTACACTGCCATTTTTAAGTTGCTCGTCTGCACTTAAATGTCTGAAAACGCTTATAGATGAAGTGCTAGTGTCACAGACATTACATCAGCTTTAAATCCCCTTACTGCGCATATGGAAAACGATGAAAGTATGGCCCTGTGTCATTTCCATGTACGGTTTGTAACGCAATAGTCCTTGTGTTCCGCCACCGGACAGCAATTCAGAGTAAACTTCCCATTGCCTTTCAAGGAATGCAATGTGAAGGTTGTACAAAGGAACATTTATCTTTTAATAAAATTCTTTTAAAGTGGATAGCAGGCAAATCACAGCTACAACATGGGCAACCATCTTGATCGTTTTGGGTCGAATAGATCACATGACTGCATCACAAAGCAGAAAATACGTCATAGTTTTTGAATCTCTCAGTTTTTTCTGTCCACACTTCAATGCAGATTGCATTTTCATATGTATCTTCTTGTGAAAGCGTTTAAGAAAAACTGCTTTTTTGCTTTTTCAAAAAACGGTGTCTTAGTGTAGACAGAAGGCCAAAACGTGGAGAAATTATTTGGGCTTTCAAACAAAAACAAATTGGTGTAGATGTGGCCTAGTTTTAACCTCTACTATCAATGACAAAAAAAAAAAAATAAAGGGGGGAAATTAAAAAAATTCTGAAAGGTTTAACCGGTTGACGATCTCATATTAATTTAGTATGGTTTTAGAGTAGCTTACTGTATTGGCTACTATTTTAAAGGAAACTATGGTTACTATGGTAAATATTTATACAGTATTTGCTATCATTGCAGCATTTTTCAGCCTAGCTTTGTATAAACTAATGCTTAAGGCCATTTTGAAGGCCCAGTGAATGGATCCATATCTGTGCTCACAGATATGAGCAAGCGATTCATCAAAGAAAATTGGAAGAATTCTCTCACTTCCTTTTCCTGAAATATCCTAGGAATTTAGATTACAGGCCTGTCTCCATGGCAACAGATGTCGGGGAGTCTTAATGTGTGTGTGGTCAGGATGGACAGCATATGAGTGTGTGTGGGGGTGGGAGTGTGTATTAGAGGGAGGACTCTTGAATGACTGTGATTTATTCAGTAGGTTACAACACAAGGGCAGAATACACCTGAACCGTTATTTTACAAGCTGATGATACATATGTAAGGAAAGAGGTAACATGTCTCAACATGTGCATCCTTTTGGGCAATATCACTCATTATCTGCTCCTGTGGTGTGGTCTTGTGACATTTTACAGAATGTAAACAAAGGAGAGAGGGAAGAGACAGAAGTCGGGAATTTTTGTTTGATCAAAATTACAACATTCGTCTCACCCCAGGAATGTGTCAACTGTGTGCGCGCAGAAGCTTATAAACACTGCTATTCTTTGACATGCATTCTTTTCTAAATTCATTCCCTAATTATCTCTTGTTTTGTCCAAGTTTTTTTCTGTCAAAAGAGGGAGATCATGTCATCATGATTGCTCTGATCCAAAACATAGTGAGCTGCCAATGGAGGCAGCATTTTAAGGCATAAATAGGGGCTCTCCTAGCATGAAAGCAGTTAATAAAAGTTGGCAACTTTATTATGCTCCCTCCTAAGATACCTTGTTTTGGCCAAATTCTAAAGCAGCAATCGTATGTGTCTTTCATTGCCAGAATGCTTTGTGCTGAGATCAGTGAAATAAAATAAATACAAGATGGTGGCCAATACAAGAAAACATGTCATTCATTTCTAAAAAAATATTATTAAATGTTGATTATTTTGCCGTGTGTGTGTGTGTGTGTGTGTGTGTGTGTGTGTGTGTGCGCACGCTATGTTTTTTTTTTTATGCATGCTGTTAGCTTAGCAATATGCTAACATGTATTTGTGTGGAGCAGGGTTATTATAGTTTTGGGCTTTTAATTTATTTTGTAATTGTAATTTATTTTTTATTTAATTTTGTTAATTATTGCATTATTTTACATTCAGTTGGTCATTTAAATTTACTTTAGATTTCACACTTTGTCTGATATTTTTCTTTTAGTTTTCATTTTCTAATTGTTCTAGTTTCAGTTAAGTTAGTTCATATATTAGTTTCGGTATTGTATGGCTGCTGAAGCTAAATCCTTTTGCTGGTATAATTTAAAATGTCTAACGTCATCGTTAACTCACACTTCACAGCAGATGCATTAGATTATATCGCAGCGGGTGCTCTGAAGGTCAGATGATATATTATCAAACATATAATGTGTTTTTTAGATGTTTATAATGATTGATTATGATATAATACGATCACGAATGCGCTTGCCGGCTTTCGTGCCGCCATAATGTCGTTGCAATGTAAATGGGATTCTGAGTTTGTATGGTCAAAGTAGCATACAAAAAGAGGAGCATAGAAGGTTCTTAAAATCTAGCCCTGCCACTCTCCCAGCCCGGAAGTGATTTTGACGGAAGGAATGGGAGAAGGCTCGAGTGGACTGACTAGTTTATTCTTTGACGTTAGAAAACATGGCCGCAGCGCTACATCACCGTGCGCTCCGACAGTAATGGGTTTATAATTTTATTTAGTGATTTTAACTTTATAACATATGAAAATAAAGATATTGTGACGTTGAAAAGATCATTTGAGCTGCTGGTTCATTATAACCGCTTCAGTCATTATGACAACCGATTTAGATGGTTATCGGCAGCATGAATGCAGATCATACCGGTTTGATCGTTTGAGTCTGAGCGCAGCCTAGTGTAATCACACCTGGCTGAGTCGTCACTGTGTTCTTGGAGGAATTTTGGAAGGTGTGCTACTGTGTGAAACATTTTAACCAACTTCATGCTGCTGAAAAAAGTATATATAGGTGTTGATTTGATTGAACAGTGCTGTCAGTAATCAGGCCTGGGTGTGTCTAGTCCAGCTTAACCCCATTATGAATGCATTTTCATAGGTTTGGGGATTTAGTAACTAAGGGGGCAAATACTTTTTCACACATGCCCGGTTGGTATTTATTGGATAACTTTGCCTCCATAAATAACATAATTTAAAAATTGTTTGAATTTTGAAACAATTTAGTACAAAAACTGAAGAAATAAGGATGGGTCAAATAGTTTTTTACAGCACTGTATATGAATGCTCCTAACCACTGCAGACTATCTGTTGGAGCAGAAGATAATTTTCTGGTTAAAAGTCACTGGTTCAACTTTGCTAAAACTCTGCTGGTCCTCCCGAGCATGTTTAAAGTTAGTGTCAGCATGTACAGAATAAATGACCAAAGCACCATTAGTCATGTTAATTCCTGACACGCATCCCTCTGGGGGTCTAACTGAACTTAAGTTCAGCCCTGTGTAGTGCAAGTCTGGAAGATTTAATTTTGTTGCAAGAGCCTGTTGGGTGTTGTAATTAAGTAGAAGTTGACATGGAAAACGATACATGCCATGGATATGTTTTATAATAAGAGGAAACATGCACAAACACTTATTGTCCCCTATTTAGTATTGTATGTCTGCCTAATTGTTGTGGACATATTAAAACTTATAGCAGAAGAATGATTCGTTTTAAAGTAGGGATTCAAAATATTGCGGCCGATATATTATTGGCCTATATCTGGGACAATTAAAATATCATCGCACCAATAATGGAATTACTGCAGATAATTTGTTACAATTTATTTGATTGCCTGCAGCGTCTTTCCTTCAGGCAGAGACTTGGGCAGCCCCAATCGACAGTGCTTGTGTGTACACAAAGCGTGTCTGTGAAACCTCATTCATACTGGGCTCTGATCCCAGTATATCAGAGGGATCAATGCCGGGGAGCCTTCTGTGTGACCGCAAGCCGGTGCCGGAATGCCTGAAAATTTTATCCTGGGATCAGACCCTAGTAACATTGCCAGGATCAATTCCAGGATGTGTCCATGTGAACAATAGCAGAGCCGATGCTGTGCCGTAGTGATGATTTAGGCTATTTATCACACGAAGGAGAAAGTTTGTGTGCAGAATAGAGATTCTACAGTTTCACAGTGTACCCTGGTTTAAAAAACAAATGGCTATTATAAACCGCTGCCATTTAAATTAAAACTCACAGCAGTGGGAGTCAGGATTTTTATAAAAAAAAAATATATATATACAAGTAAAGAAATGAACGTTTCCATTGTAAATATCAGTTAAATGATGAAACAGCCGGCTACATTTACAGCTTCACCAACATGATGTAATAAATAAAAAAAAAAACATTAATTCAGAGTGAAGCACACCGAATGTAGGAGCTTGAACTTTAAATCCCCTTCATATATTGTGTGTTTGAAGTCTGCGATATACAGTAGGAAAACTTAGGGATTTAACTAAATGATGGTTACCCAGTTCGTAAACTGTGACCGTAAAAAGTGCCGTCTCATGTAGGGAACATTCTAAACCTGATGTACTATTTCCGTGAACAACATTCTACAGAATTTGTGAAGATGAATGTAAGTGAAATACAGTTGGTATAGGCTAATTAATTATGGACCCGCTTGCATAAGAAACACAACCACATACAGTACACTTACCAGTTTTGTAGTGACTCGATATAGCTCTTTATCTAGACTAACTCACCACTGGCTAACATTTTGTTCAAATATACAATTATTTTCTTAACCCTAAAAGGGCAAGAACATAACAATACTGAAAATGTATATATTGATATTTTCAAAAACATTAGGTTCCAAATAATACGTTTCTGTTTTTCTCCCAAATATAGCTTTTTTTTTTTTTTTATAAAGCTTGTAGAAATCATGATCGAAAAGATGACATTTGCCTCTCAATATGCTTCTCAATGCATAATCACAGCGCAACAGTTAGCATACAATGTGTATATTACTAATATAAGAAGAAAAAAATCACACCATCAAATAAATGGCAAATGAATAGCCTAATCATTTTTAATTGTAATAAATCCGGCACGGTGGTGCAGCGGTTAGCACTGTCGCCTCACAGCAAGAAGGTCGTGGGTTCAAACCCCGGTTGCCCCGGCCTTTCTGTGTGGAATTTGCATGTTCTCCCCGTGCTTGCGTGGGTTCTCTCTGGGGGCTCCGGCTAGGTTAATTGATGTCTCCAAAAAATTGTCCTAGGTGTGGATATGAGTGTGAGTGGTTGTCTATGTGTGGCCCTGCGATGGACTGGCGAGCTGTCCAGGGTGTACCCCGCCTTTCGCCCCATGTTAGCTGGGATAGGCTGATGAAATTAACCATCAATTTGTTTACAAAAGACTGAAAGAGCGGGCTTCTCGAGAGAAAATATGTGGTTATTAGTAAACTTAAGACGCTGTACATTAGATGTCACATCGTGATGCCACTTTTGTCTTTATGGGATTGTTCCGGGATGTGTGTGAATGAACACAGATTACAGGAAAGCTCTTGCAGGGTGAATTAACACATTTTGCAGTCCCAGAAAAGGTTCTGGAACAACTTTTCCCGGGATTAATCCCTGGATCTGTGTTTGAAAGAGGCTTGAGTTAGAGCAGGTGAGAGCCAATCTAATGTTGCTTTGTGTGGATTATTTCATCATCATTGTTTTAATTCAGATTCATCTGCTGTAAGTAACGACTTGCCATTTCCCATATTCTGTTTGTTTCATGAGGGTCCGTGTATCTTTTGGTCATTCAAGTTTCCTTTTAGAATCGGGTATTAAAAAAACAAAAAACAAGTGGCTATTTGATTTTTGTTTTAAAATAAAAAAAATTAAATACGAAGTGTTTCTCTCTTTCAGTGTCAAAAAGGATGAGTGATATTTTAAAAATAATTTGAGTTTCATTTTCTATTTCGGATAACAGAAAAATAAAATTACTTTAAAACAGAAACGGGAAAAAAGGCCAGTTTGTTCATATTCCGAGACCGGATGTGGTCATTTACGTGACAAGAGGAATCTTCCTGAATGAAATTAAGGTTGGAATTCACATGTATTCTCCTTTCAGTCATCACTGTAGAGACAGGTACATCTTCAGGTACAATAGCTTCACATTATCCTTTTCTACTCTTTAAAATGTAGGTTTTTGTAGTGTAACATCAACAGCTAGCTTGGCAGCTAACTTATTTCATATCTGTTAATGTCTCTGGCTTTGCACAAATGCAGACGAACACAACACAATGTCTTATCCCAGAAATATCAACATGACCATTATTCCACAGTATAACTTATGAAATGTGAACACAACAATCATAATGGGAATAGGTAACATCATTCAGATTGTATAGTCCTGAGTCGTCATCACATTAGAAAATTAGAATTTTCTTAAGACAGGAGGCAAAAATCACAGATGATAAACTGGTTTTATCCAATTTGGCATAAACCAGCAGTGTGTTATTTTGACCTAGCAGCTTGGGTTGGTTATGAAAAATTTCTACTGTCCTTGACAATGACCCAGCCACTAACCCAAAAAAGTTTAATTCTGCAGAGCACGTCTGCAAGAACTGTTTGTGTAACTTCTTTGTCCCAGAGTGCCGCAAACTGGGTTGCTGTTTGTGCAAATAATGGGGTTGTCTAGCTACTTTTGAGAATGTGCTAAATGTCACACATGAGGATGGTTTTCACTGGACAGTTGTTCAGGTCTACTTAATTGAAATGGCCTCTGTTTTGCATTTCAGGCAAGCTTTAGGGAAGGGGCCTATGGCAAGGATTTGTTTTGACCTTAGTCATTTTTTGGTCTTCACTTTAAACCTTCAGTCATTTGTGAATCAAAAAAGGAGTGTGTATCTTTAACGCTTCAAATACTTAACAGCTGGAGTAACATGAGCTCTTGTTGATTTTAACATATATTCTAATGGTGGGACTGTGGAAAACCTGCTGTGACTGGAAAATGCCAAATGAATTTCTAGGTTGGCCCGATGGCCTGGAGCCAGTGTGAGTTTATGGGTCAGTTGACCGTCACTTGCTGTAATGGACAACTGCTGCATTGTCACTACATCATGCATTAGTTGATCATGTACTTATTTACACATTTGGGTGCATTATTCAATTATTGCTTTAAAAACTGATGTAAATTTGTACTTTTTTGGGTAAGCGTATATTTAATTAAAAATGTTTTTTATTTCTGACACAGAAAATAAATAACTTTAATAAATTAAAATGTTTAATTGTTGGGGCCAGTTAAAATATTGAATACTGGACAAAAAAATCATAATTGTTGAGTGTTGCGTCCACCCCTTTAGCTGATATGTATTCTGTAGTGCCGATTAATCATTTTGCAATCGCGATGTCAGCCTGTGCGATTATATGACGGCGATATTATTAAATAAATAAGTGCATATGTGGACGTGACAGCCCATTCTCTCTGAGAGCTGTTTGCCAATTTTCTACACTGCTAATAAAAAGATGACCAGTCAGTCTCAGTTTAGGGAGTGGCACGTGTGGTCATATGAGTTTCCGGTGTGCCGCGTGGAAATCAGGTGAAGATGGATGCCGAGCAGACCGACACTGAACTGGTGGCCAGAAAAAAAAACAACAGAAATACCGATCACAGATTGGCGATATGTCTTTATTTAATCAATAATTAAAGTTTATATAATACGGGAGCGTGACATGTAAATAAGCACAAACTCCAAAAACTGTCATTCTCTGTGCGGTCAGAGCAATCTGAGTGGGAGTCGAGACCGGGAGAGATTTAATGTTCCGCCGGCTGATGCGCACTCTAACACGTAGACGCTCCTCTCTCACTCCCGCTGTCTGCAGCTTGAGGGTCTGATAGAAACACCGATCACAGCTTTGCGATATATCTTTATTTCATCCTTAATTAAAGGTCATATAATACGGGAGCGTGCCATGTAAATAAACACAAACTCCAAAACTGTCATTCTCTGTGCGGTCAGAGCCGTTTCAACCAGTCGTGGAAAAGACCCAATCTGAGCGGGAGTCGAGACCGGGAGAGATTTAAAGTTCCGCCGGGTGATGCGCATTCTAACACGGAGACGCTCGTCTCTCACCCCCGTGTTGCATCATTGATGAAATCATCATAAGATCAATCTTAAGTGAAAAATAACATTAAAATTACAACAACAATAAAGTGTGTGTGTGTATGTGTGTATATATATATATATATATATATATATATATATATATATATATAGTGATTTGATTGAGCGAACCACACTTTTGCATCCAGTTTCCTTTTCAAAAGAGTTTATACAAAGTACGTTACATCCTGCTTAAATGTCTCTGTTTGGACAGTCTTATTTTTGTGAAAATTTGTATGTTCTTATTTATTGTTCTATTTTATTTAGGTGTAATATTGAGAAAATAACAAGTTTGCAGTAATGCAAAAATATTATTTCATTTTGTAAAAATATTTTAATTTGAAAACACTGGATTTATAGTTATTGTTGTTGCTAATTTGTATGTTTGAGTTGAAAAATACACATTTCAGCATTATCAGTAATCTATTTTGTGCATTTTCCTTGATAACCAAGCAAGTTGACTCATGATACTATTTATTTATCATATCGCAATATTAACCTCAATAATCGCAATATGACATTTTCCCCAAATCGTGCAGCCCTAGTATTCTGATTGTAGAGTATTGAAATTAGTGACCATCCTGGTCAAAGCTTATTCTAATTCCAGGAGAGACAACTGCTAGTAGGGGCTTACTTATGCCAGCCTGATAACAGAAGGTCTCTACTTCGCATACCAGGAACACTGTCTTCAAAACTCTTAGAGGGAATAGAAAACTCTGAGCTAAACTACCATTCCTTCGAGGCTGGGGTCTGGTTAAGGAACACCAAAGCTGTTCATAAAGAACATTTACATTTTTCCTTGTCATGGTTTACATGACTTAAGAATCTTCTTAAGTTCTTGTGAGACCTGGTGTTAAGAGGCAGTTCTAGTCATGTACCTGAACTGTGGTGCTGTTGGAGAAGCAGATTCATTGTGTAGTTGGTGGAACGGAAATGTGGCGTCACTTTTGGACAACCACAGGTGGCAGTATGCACAGACGGGCAACACGCTGATTCAGCTGCCAGGTAAAGCTTTGGCACTGCAAATGGGCATGTTTAATACCAACCAACTATTTAAGGATATCATCTTTCATTGGTGAATTGATAATGTTTGTGAGGTGTGTCTTGTACAAACTGTGTGATTAGGCCTGCAGAACAACTTGTCTGCAAGGTTTTTGATTAATGAAAAAAAAAATAACATTAAGGGGCATTCACACTAGATTTTGTTCCATTCACTTTCATTCAAAATTGTTGAGCCTATTTTGCTATCCTAGTAACTATACATGGATATATATTTTGTTTGCATATATTTGCATTTAGCTTTGTTTTTCCCTGCTGTGCGTGACCCTGTCAGAACATGTCTGTATGACTATGGAATTTTTTGGCCTATTTTATCTTCCACCAGGCGAAAATTGTATGTCAGCTTACTTGGAAAATTAACAGCACGCCTTTCCTCGGCAAACTGCAAAATTTAGATCTTATTCATCATGTCCATAACACAAACAGTGCAGAGTGTGTGATTCTCAATAGTGTAATACTGAGGGTTAGGGTATAGTCAAATTGATAACCCTAATTATGAGCAATGTTAATAGCAATGCTTCCCTCTAGGTCGAACAATCTAGCTACACAAGCTCGATTTTGAAAATGTATCAGACTGCAAATCATAACACAATGTTAAGTATGCATTGCATTCTCAACGGTATGCATGTTCAGCTGGACCGTGCATTGTCAATGTGTTGAACAAGTGCTGGAGTCTCCGCACACATTCTTGCATTAAGTATGTTTCTGGCCTTAGAAAGCCACTAATAAACCACTGTATACCCTAAGCTTCAAATGCAATATGCATTGCAATGCATTGAAAAAAGAGAGCATGAATAGGTGTGAGACGTGCAGACAGTTGGGAAAGGAGTGAAGGAGAAAAAACGACTAAAAACCCCAGTTACTCCTCAGTTGTCCGGTAACTTTATTTGGAACTGCAACATGATATATTATTTTAATCGATTGGCTAGAACAATGTTAAATGAAGGCTAATTGTCTGAGTTTATCTATCATTGTCATCAACTTTGGGTAGTTCCTGCTTTCCACATACTACGACATGGCATTTTCTCTATTTACCAGTCTGGCTGTGCTTTAGACTCCTGGAGAACTCTTCACCCATGATCACATTACAATAGGAGAAACAAGCTTTATGTTCATGCTTACAGACTCTTCCCTTCACACTTCACACACATCATTGCCTGTAATAAATCGAGCTTTGCTGACCTTTCAATCGATTTGTCAAATGGAAATACACTTCAGTCCTATGGACTTCACTTTACCCTGTTTGGTAGCATGCTGTTTTGCATAAATGGTGTCACCAGACAGGACCTGAGGAGAGACTGAGTTCTGTGAGGTTTATTTTAGATGCACTACTATGCTAACACTGTTAGAAGAAGAAAATAAATTGGTGTGGAAGAATTTGGATTATGGGGCTGAGCAATATATCAAATATTCATGATGTACAATATACAATTAAGCAATATTGTGAATATTGCAATTACTTTAATGTGCTTTTTATTTGGCCATTAAGTTTCATAAAGAGTGTCAGTAGTCTAATTTCATGATCCTTCAGGGCTGCAAAAATAATAACATCAAAAGGGTGATGTGGTCATATTTATTTATTAAACTGTAAAAGGCTGAGATTAAAGACAGAAAAACATGGTCTGGGTGCGCTACAGAATAAACGTGTGATGCACTGTTCTGTGCACATTCTGGGCTCATGGGCTCGCGTTTTAAGTGATTTTAGAACTGCATTTATTACGTGCACTTGCAGGTAATAATAATAAAAATAAAATGGAAAAAAGTATTTTTTTTGCCGATAACCAATATATTTTCCTAATCGTCTGCCAATTTATTTAGAAATCGGTCGAGCTCTAGTGTAAAGCTCCACTGTGGTTCTCTATACACACTAAATATTCATCGAGTGTCCCTTGGTTATCTGTCTCTTAAATCCCTTATTTTCACATGGCCTGGGGGTTACAGGTCCACCAGCTCAAGTTTTAAACTTTTTCTGCAGCTGTTTCACAGGTTGACAGGTCAGGTCACAGGGGTCTTCAGCTTGAGATCTCAATCCTCTGGAGCACCAATTTGAATAAAATCAAGAAATCATTGCTGATTCCTGTCCCTTCTAGAATAATCAATTACAGATTTGAAATAAACATACAGGTCTCACAACAGTACAAATTCAGCTGTAGAAAACTGTTTGACATCAACTAATTCAATTACAGTTGCAGGTGTGTTCAAGATTTGTCACCTGTTCATTCAGCAGGACAAGAGTCTGAAATGAATGGATGAATTGACTCATTAGTCTTGTTAGCCTGGTCATGAAATCACATTTTTTTTTATTGATATGTTAACCGATATACACAGGTTGCACATAATTGAAAACAGTTATAGCACTCATTGTTTATTGTTAAGGGTAAAAAAATTGTTTTCCTTTTTCCTTTTTTTTTTTTTGCCTTTTCGATCTTCCTGTTAAAAAAATAAAACTTGAAGCCACGTCATAAAATATGATGTATATGCGTTAACTCTTGATTTGTGGTTGGTAGTAGAGTACACTATAATAAGTCATTCGATTCTGAGCATTTCTCCACATTCATGAAAAGGAATGCTTCCATCCAATCACTGCGCTGCACTCATGCATTAGCTTGCATTACAGCAGAGGATTCAAATTCGCATGTGGACCAGACAGCAGTTCCTGGCCAGTGCGAGTTCAACAGCACTACTAACAGATATGAGAGGGGATCCGTGGTGAGATCGCATTACAGCGGAGAAATAAAAATCACTAACAGATATGACAACGGATCCTGGCACGGAAATGAGAGCGGACTTTTACAAATAACTCTGTGGTGATATCGGAATCACTCATCAGAATGGACCACAGTCAATAACTGAACCCTAATGAGCAAGTTTGCTGGGCGAAGTTCTGCTACTCACTTTTCAAACTTGAATCAGCTTAGAGATGCATATATTCTATTTTCTGTATGTCTTATGGAAAGGATAACACAACGGCTCATTAAGAAACTGAAGACAATGAATAAAAATGTATTTACTTTTTTAAAAAGAGGGGTGAATCAGCTGTTTTCTGTGGTAGTCAACATTATGCCACAAGCACGGTCAATAGAGTTTTAACTTGTATTAAACCATAAACATTCTTTGAAAGAATAAATATCTACAAATTTATATTAGGTCTCTAAGCATTCCTGGTGTTGGTGCCTTGGTGTCAATGCCTGCTTTCACTTTATTCTCAAATGTTTGAAAAGAATATTCAAATCTTTGATTTGCAAACTGTTCTATCATCATCATCACTTTTCTCACATTCATACTTTTGTCACATGATTGATATACAACAGTGCCCTGAAACTCTCTTGTTTCCTCTCACATTTTGATGTTCAGCCATCTCTATCATGAAGTGACTGTGAGTGAATTGTTGTGCTTAACCCACTATCCATCCTCTTACCACCCACATTTTTACATATTTTCATGCCCTTTTTTAAGTCTTGGGTGTAAAGGGGGGGTTTCATGACACTTTATTGTTTACAGCAATGCGGCAAGCAGCAAGAGTGATATACTTAGTGGCCGCCACAAACGGGCACATACTCGTTGAAACATTAACCTCTGCCCTCATGTGCGCTTCAGTCTGACCAACAGTAAGGAAGAATAACTCTGGGAGGGGAAGTTTGTGAAGTCCATTTTTTTTTTTCTTAAACACTGGTAATGATTGTTGGAATGATTGTACAAGCTAAGATGAGCGAGATGAGTGAATATGTACACCACAAGAATGTTGTAATTAACAGTAGGGAAACTCTTGACTATTAAATTGGTTTTTGGTCATAATTTAAGTTCGCTGTTAAGCTTGACAGGATGTACTACTCGTTTAGCTCTTTTGGGTCACATTTCACCCCAAAATAAGAAAAAACGAATTCAATTTTGCATAATATGAAACCTTCGGCTGTTTTGGGGTTGTTTGTTTCAAGATTTTTTGCATTATTTTTATTACAATTAATCACTTTTCCCTCTTAATTACAATTATGGTAATGTCATTTTAGTTTTGGAAGTGTGTTTTTCCCCATTGTGGTGATTTTTATTAGATTACAAGTACAGTAACTGTATTACAGTAAAAATAAATATGGTTATACACTATTTATTTAGGCTAAATTAGCATAAATACAATACGTGCATGATGTATATAAATACTTTACATACAATTGAAGTAATATATATTTAATGAAGTAATGTATCAACATTTTCACAATACATGAATTAGAATTCTGCTTTTTAATTGTAATGTAAAAATAAGCACACTGCAATAAATAAATAAATTCTAATAGTCCTAAATATGTTTAATTTTCATCAAGCATGAAACTAAAATCAAGATTATTCCACCCTAATATCAAGATGATTTTAGGGTGGAATTTAACCAGACACTTTATTGACATTTGTATCATTACAAAATACCCTTTAGGCATGTCTAGATTTATTATGTAGGTTGTTTGTAATAAAGTAAATACTCTTTATTGGTAGGTGAATAGAAGAGAAAGTAATATCAAATTGTTTAACCATTTTGTAACCTTTTATTGACCAAAATCACTTGAAGGCACATCACGTTATTATTGTGACTTAAAGTAGAAATTTCCACGGGCTTTAAAGGAATAGTTCACCCAAATATGACAATTTGCTCATCATTTACTCACCCTCATGCTATCCCAGATGTGTATGACTTTCTGTCTTCAGCAGAACACAAAACAAAGTTTTTATTTTTTATTTTTTTTATTTATTTTTTAAATAATATCTCAGCTCTGTAGGTTCCAAAGTGTAATCTCTAAAAAGAACATATAACTATCAGAAAATTAATCCATACAACTCCAGTGGATTAATGTCTTCTGAAGCGAAATGCTAGATGTAAGAAATAGATCAATATAAATAAAAAAAAAACTATTCTAAAAATGTTAGCTTCTGGTCAGCTTGTTGACCAGGGTGAAGTTCAAACTGCCTCTCGCTTGACGCGTGCATGAAAGACTCCTCTGCCTTGATATTCGTATGTAGAAACCTTTTTAGCAGCTGTTCCTATGGGCCATGATACTGTTTCCACACAAAAGCAGTTAATGCATGGGTCTGTGCAAGTGGAATACATTTCAAAAGAAACCATCCCAACCCTGCATATACTCTATGCCCAGTGAGGCAGCTGGCTGAACTCTACTGCAGCAAAGCAATCTACATCCATTATATTTTCTCTGGTTTTCACCTCATCCCTCCCTCTCTTCTTCTCTCTCCATCATTTTATCACTTTAGTACTGATCAGTGTGCCTGCTCTGCTGCCATCTACCAGAGAGCCAGTGCTCTACTCCTTAGATTTACATTGTGTGTTATGGGCTGGGTATTACCTGGCACCTTACATTACAATACATACTCCAATATACATGTCACGATTATATATATTGCGATACATCACATTATTGTAATTTGATTCCATTATGAATCAATTCCAATTTAAATTCCAAATTATTTGTTTATATTTTAATTAAACACTGAGCATGTAGCTTGAAAATGAAGTTTTTGTCTCTTGGTGAGCTCATTAAATTAATTTGGAAGTAACAGTGTGCCAACTTTGTTGTGTGTTAACTTGATAGCAATACACATAGTTTAATATAAATATAAATATATATATATAGAGAGAGAGAGAGAGCGAGAGAGAGAGAGAGAGAGAGAAAAATGAGAATTAGAATTGTTGCCATTTAGTATGAAGGGATGTGTCAGTTTCAGATTGTGTCTGAGGATGAAGTTTTCTTATTTTTTTGGACTTTTACTGCTTCAATATCGGGAAGATTAAGAACCTATTACCTGGAAACAGTGAGGCTACATTTTCACAAGTTTGTTTTCTCATTCTGATGTCTGAGACTCTTACTGTGTGTCAGAGAGAGGTTAGGTTTGAAGGAACCGATGCGCTGATCCAGATATCAATTCTGTGGCTGTGTAAAAGTCTTCCTTTTTAATTGTTTCTTTTGAATGACTTTGAAGTTCACCCTCTTTTCACCTTCCAGTCACAAAAGAGCTGTCCCTCAGTACTACTGTATTCTTTGAAGATCTCTCCTTAAAAACAGATTCCTTCTTTTTTCCACAGACTGTGAATTCCTAACCACATTCAGAGCTCTTCCTGATCTGGGACTAGAATGACCGTCTGATTTTCCAAAGCGTAATGTCTCTATTTGTGAAGTGGTTTGTTGTATTTCTGTGGTTTGGTTGCTGAAATGATAGATTTTAGAACTTAGTGAAATATCCTGTTACCCTGCATGCAAAACTTAAAGGACAGCAGCACTGTGAAATAGGATTCATTTTCACGAGTAGATGTTTAAATAAGAGGCCATTTCTTTGTTTTCTTTGTGAACGTATAGGCAAAATGTGAAAAAAAAAAAAAAAAAACCCAAAAACATTTGTAACTAGATTGGCTTTGTGCAGATTGTTACCCTATGTAGGCCTATATTTTTGTTCCTAAACTCATTCTTATGCGCCATGTATGGATGCTTAATAGGTCATTGATCATATTGGTTAATGTGAGACCAATTTAGGCAGACCAATTTAGGGTCTTTCTAATTTTCTGCAAGATTACAAAAGTGCAAAGCAGTCATTTTTCTACTATTCATTTGAATTTAGAGATGCCGATTATACTTATACAATATATATACAAATGCAATAAAATAAGACTTTATTAATCCTTCAAAGGGGCAATTTAGTTTAAGGCCAAATTTTGTGGATCAGACAAACACAGACATTTGGGTACAGGTAGGGCTAGGCGATAAAACGATATCGATATACATCATGTTAAACAAAATACATGATAAGCTTTTGAGCAAGTTTCGATATTTACTGAGAGTCGCTAAAACACAAGCAGTTCGGCTTTCTCAGGCTGCGTTTCCACTGGGGTGGACGAAATCCACTCAAAGGCGCTCACAGCAATAGGAGAGAATCCTAATCCACCTTGCGAGCATGACGCTCGGCTTTCATAGGAATGAATTGAAAACTCTCTCAGCTTCGCTCACAACATGCCAGTGGTAACGTAGGGTCAGACTGGATAAATTTGCTAATGCTAGCTGCCTTGCTAAAAATTAGGTTACGTCGGACACTGGATTGATTCCATCTGCACCGCAAGACTTCATGACAACGGTTGCACCCTCTCATCATCTCTAGTGAAGAGCGTGAACGAACAACAGTGATGTGGACAACAGCTCTGATCTTTCTGCGCTGTAATCCTTAATATTGTTCTCTAGCACCAAACATGCATAATTTCTGCCCTGTCCCGCTCCGCACACGTTGCCACTTTTCCCTGCATGTGTGTAGACATGAAGCGCCGCATGAGTTAACGTGGTTTCAAAGCACCTTTTAGACCATAACGTTTTTCCCTTCTAAACGGATCTTTATTAATCGGCATGTTACGAGCCTTTAATAATAAACAAATCGAATAAACAAATCGATTTCTGTTCTAATTTTGTGAAAACTAATTAGATGTCTGGAATGGATAAGGAAAGAGTAAAATTACTAGTTTGTAGACTAGTCTCTCACTTTAATGAAAATATACAAAACATTTTCTAAATTTACTCTTGGGACATCCCTGAACCCAAATTCAGCATCATTCCACAGTCATAAGGGCTTCTATGCCCCATCCTTGGGTATCTGAATCTAAGAAATATAAAAAAAAAAATGTTAATTTAAAAATATTCCAACAAATACTGGACTGATGTCACTATGCTTCAGAACAAACAGATAATCTTTTAACATTCATTTTCAATTGATAAATGGTAAAAGACGTTAAAATTGGTAAAAGATTCCGCAGACCCCACTGCTTTGGCTTCTGGACCCCTGTGCAGTTTTTTTTATAGAGACTATTTTGAATGTTTATAATTTTTTTTTTATTTCTTTGAAATAAAAAAAAGAAAGTGCAATCTGTAAATGTTTATCGTGATAAATATCGATATCGAACAATATGAAAAAGATTATCGTGATAACAATTTTGGCCATATTGCCCAGCCCTAGGAACAGGTGAGGACTAAAGGAGATACTGTAGGATACAAGGAGGTACTGCAGCATAGAAATAGAATTATGTGAAATATGCAGAATGTAGTTATGTACAAAGTGCAATCAAAAAGTTAAGAAAATAAATACAAATACAAAGTATTCAATACAATATATATTAAGTACATTTTAAAATTTAAGTAGAATATAATTTTCTACATCTGAGGTCTAGTGTGAACACCTTTTTTTAGAAGCGGGCATAACCGTATAGATTTTTAATATTAGCTTACATATTGGTTATTGGCCCTTAAAAATAAAGAAAGATTGTTTGGTTTACCAAAGATTGACTATTTGTAAACTCTATCAAATGTACTTTACACTTCTGCTTGACTGATGTGGTGCGAAAAACAGCACACCAACACACACTTACACACACCATTACATCATCCAGCAGCAGGAGTGAGAACCTCAATTGCCCTCTTATTCCGCAGTATCACATACACATACACACGCTTTCTCTTAGGGGGGATTGTGTAGTCTTTACACTCATGCGTACAAATGTATACAGAGATACGGTGTAGAAGCTAACCCCTCTCATCCTGCTGCTCAGCAGGGTTAAGTGAAAGACTCACTCTTACTGAAACTAAGCCCTTCTGACCGGCAGCACTCCCTTACCCCTTTTCCACCGAAATTGCGATGGTTCTCGTGCCGAGCCTGTGCTCTGCTGGTTCATGACCGGGACAATCTGGAGCCTATTGTAAACCAGACGCGCTTTTCCACAGACCTGAGAGCCGAACACGTAATGGGTTACTGTCTATGTGGAAGTTTCACGTGACAAGCTCAAACATAAACAAACATGGCGTATCACAGTGTATTTGTATACAGCTTTTACTCAAGTTTTTGAGGACATATTTAAATATAGAGATTAATGCAAATCCATCGTTATTACATTGCTGAACAAGATTGTCAGAGATGACATCTACACTAAAGATAACAGGTAATGTAATTACATTAACTTGTACAAACTGTGGCTTAACTTGCTAAGTTCTGTAAACTGTTACAGTGGAATAATTCTTAACGTTGGTGTAGCAGATGATTGTATTTGGATTTTTGCTATAGTATATAATATTATTGATTTGAGAATCACACAGTTTTACTTAACAGATAATCGCAATCTTCCAAACTTATCGAGTAGCTGGCCAAAAATCCCCTTACAGAACAAAACAATGCACAAAATAAGATGGCAACATTGTAAGAAAAGCTAACAAAGTCGGCAAATATAACAACTTGCTGAGATCGGCTGCAGAGGACACCGGCGATTCTGTTTGTCACTAGTATTACTGGCTGAATTCAATGTTAGTTAACAGGCTGGTCGGGGTCCGAGTCTAAAACATTGTTGCTCTGTCCAGTATCGCATTTGCTTATGTCATTCTTATGGTCCCTGTACTCCCTTAAGTGTTTTTCTATTTGTTTATTATTTGGTTAATTTTCCGATTGAAGCCGGCATACATTCTTTCGTGCTGAGTATTTATTTCCTCTGCAATCAGTCTAGTTTACATCAGATCTTTGTAAATACCATATTGCAAGTTCTGTAGAGCACTCATTTCGTAATTTTACTTGAACGCTTTTGATGTCTGATAAATTTATTGCTGCAGACGGTAGCTACTGTTGTTGTTTGGGAATATTTTACCATGATGACAAACATTATCCCACCCTCTGACATAATCGGTTCGTGCATAGACCAGCATGCTTTTGGGGCCGGTGCTGAACCAGGTTTTCGGCCAAGGAACGGTCTTTTCTGTGGTGGAAATGCATGTAACATTTTGAGAATTCGCAGGAACCCGCACCCAAACCATGTCAGTGGAATAGGGCTATCTGTAATCCTCCAGCCTCCACATTTAACCATTAAGCTCAGTACTGTTCATTTTATCCTGACCATTCAGTCCTGGACAACACAAATCTCCAACTCTCACATTGCCATTCTTTTTAAATATTTTCCCATTTTTTTCAATTCTAATACAGACTTAAATAATTGTGCATTGTTTTTCAATTTAACTTTATAAGTCAATTAAACATTTAGCTAAACTTTTAGTTTTACTAGTTTTGGTTGAAGTTAACTTAATTTAGAATTTTTGTTTAATAGATATTTGGGATTTTTATTGTTTTTTAACATTACTTTGTGGATCCGCTTGGAAATTCTGTATAATAACCTTTTAATATATTAATGAATTATTTATTATTGATTAAATTCTAATTTCATGATCAGAGATAGCAATATACATTATATTTGTTGTGCATAGTATGCAAAAGGGTCCATGCTTTAATTTGATCACTAGGTCTGATTCACACAGTAGCAGTGATGGGAAAACAATTTTTTCCCATTGGGATATAAAGAATGGCAGGGAATTAGGTTGAGTGAAAAAGAGAAATGTGTCTGTTTGTACAGAGAGAGGCGCTGAGACACCACAGGGAAGACATCGCAGGAAAATTAATAGATGACATCATCTCTCTCTTAGCTGTGTGTAGGAGGAATCAGGCTGCTCCTCCTACCATATTTTATGCTCAATTAGCAGGACTGGAATGGAGGGATAGAAGAAGAATCGGAGATGGCATGTCTGAACTGATCCATATCAACATATCCATAATGCTTAATACGAAGAAGTTAAAAAAAAAAAAAACTCTGTGCTCTCGCACTTGGCCTTCCTTGATGCTAGAAATCTTAAATTGTCTTGTTTTGTTGTTTTGAAGTTAAAAACATGCTATGTTTGGAATGGAAAAAATAGCTTGCTACTTACTTAATGTGTTTTATTAACTGTATACTGCCTACTGTTTTTACAAGTAGTATGTGAAACAGAAAACATTATACAGTAGTAGTAGTGGTACACTATATTGTTGTCCCGTGAGTGTCGTCCAGTTATCTTGGCAATAAAAAGTTGTTTTGTAAATTCATTACACTGGAAATGAAAGGACAGTACCAGAGTAGTACCAGAGTTTCCGCTAAGAAATGTTTGTGCCGGCCAATGTGTCCGGGATGAAAGTTTGCTGGACAAATTGGAAAAAATCCATCTATTTCATTGTTGTGTTTACTTTGGACTGCAACCCGATGGACTATGCATAATAATGTGATATAAGAATGACACAAAATGAATGGTAAAGCAAAAAACCTAAACAAAGTGCCACAAGTCCTTTTGTTTACAAGGAAATATTGAAAGAATAAAAATCATTAGGTTATGTCTAGGGCTGTGTTATATGAATATTTATATATATATATATATATATATATATATATATATATATATATATATACACACAGGTACTTATGAAGCTTATTATTGTCTTTGTTCCATTGCTTTGGGAAGATCTTAAATTTCTTGAGGAAAGTTTCTAATAATATTAATAATTCATATTGGAACCATCTGAAATGTGGCATAATGTGAAATTTAGCATTATGGTAATGATTTATAACAAAAAAAAAAATCAGTTCCAAATAAAGAAAAACTATTTAATTGGAAGAATTTAATTGGATTTTCCAAAAATAGGCATAACATCATGGATATTGAATCTATAAACCAATTTTTATTGATTTAAAAGAAAAAAAAAATGATACTGTGATATCATTATCATGATAAAATTACTCCTATGTGATGAAAGATTATGGTCAAATCGCCCACACCTTATGCCATATTTTTTCTCACATTGGCTGGACTCTTTATTTTTATGACTATTTTCCACAGATTTTTCATAGCATAAATGCTCCTCTAGAAGACGCAAGGCTGCTTTAATGTGATTCTGAAATGAGAAGCTTCTCACCACAGGCAAGTGAGACATGAATAATGCAGGCTTTTTTGACAGTGTACGGTATAGAACCTGCTGTGGTCGCTTAATTAGGACTCTGTTGGGTAAAGTTTAAACCATGTCAGTGAAGTGTTGTAATAAATGGAATAGTGTCATGCTGTGCATTTGTGGCATTAACAAAAGGGTTGCTGACGCTTAATGTAAAAACTTTTTTACCGGACATTGTGTCCGACCAAGTTTGAATTTTGTCAGACATAAAGGCAATTAATGCTCAACAACCGATAATTACAGGCTAACAGAAACCTTGATACATACTATACTATATACTGCAATAATAAAGGCCAGTGTGTTTTTAGTGTGCTTAGTTTTTCCATGTACTGTTACGTCTTGCACACAGCGATCACTCTAGCCTTTCAAAGTATACCCTTTTTGATACCTTTGACACATGCACACTGTCACAGATCTAGAAAAATGGGACTGAATGCTGTCAATCCATGCTGTGTGTGTGATTTAAAATAAAAAATACAATTATATATATATATATATATATATATATATTAATTTATTTTTGCCATCTCGTGAACACCGAAACAAATGTATATTTTGGCCATAGGAGTAGGCAGTGGCGGTTTAACCATTGTGTGTGGACCCAGATGTCGGGGGACCCCCACACCGGTAGGAAAGCTCTGCAAAAACCTCTTGAGGGGTGTCATTCTGGGTACATGTGCGAATAAGCTGTTATCAAAAATATACAGGACTTCTGAGCTTGTTTCGCCCATGAGTTAGGGGCTGTTCACACCGAATGCGTTTTTACGTGCATCTGCTCTGATTTTTCCATTGTTATTCTATGTAAACACACACTGGACAAACGTCCATGACTGCTGGATCGCGTCTCGCTGTTTCTTCAGTGTCTCACGCAGGACCGGCACATTTTTAGACACTGTGTCAAATTAAAAATATCTTGGGTCTCAAAAACACACGTTGAGACGCCTGGATTCTGTTTTATTCTTTGCGCTGTGTCTAGACTGTTTTTATTGCAGGTGTCACAAAGATTTAATGTTTTGAACAAGTTCAGGTTGCAAAGAGGGTACTGTTGTACAATGTTTAACATTATTCCACATTATTCTGCACCCAGCAAAGTTTCAACGCTTGATAAACGGCAATGGTTTTTTTTTTGTTTTTTTTCCCTTCTGCTCTAGTGTGCTGAGGGGCTGCCTTGCCTTGTATGTTTACTGGGGCTGGTTACTGTTATGAATGTTGCCTACAATGCTTACATAAAATACAGCCTTTTGCAACATGATGAACAATACACTGCAGCATTAGAATATAAACTCCAGGTGAAAGTAAATAAGAAAGAAATATATTACTATTGTATAAAATAAATCATCAAAGTAATAATAATATTACTGTATCGTTCTGTATGATAATGAAAAACTGTAAAATTATTAGGTTATAATAACTGAATTCCAAAATGTTAGTGAGTGAAGTAGTAGGTTTTGCACACCCTGTTCATTAAAGTTTTATAAAGATATATGTAGGTAAATGTATGTGTATATATATTTTTTTTATCACTGTATTGTTGAAAAACATGCATTAATTATCTTCAACTAGAATTTTATGTAATTAAACATTTTGAATGTACTTGCTAAATGGCTGATATGATGAATTTAAAATTATGATTTAAAATTAATTTTATTTAATTTTTTTAAAGTACCATCCCAGGATGGTCAGTTGCTTTGGGCCTCAGAAATTGTTAACCCGCCCCTGGGACTAGGATGCTAGAATGCTGTTCCGTACAAATGCTGTAATGTTTGTGAGATTTGTTAAAATTTAGATTGCATAATCCAAACAAGGTTAAATTTTGTTGACTGAGTCTGGTACTCTGAGAGACCAAAGTTAGTCTGCTGACTGTGCCTCAGCAAACCCAGTCAACTTGAACCTTTTGAATCATAAAAACAAACGGTTGAACAGAAGTGGTGTTTCATCCAGGTTGCTGCTGATCTCATGCAAACTGCTTGAACAAGGTCCAACCCTTGAGGCGATATGTGCACATGCCAAGAACAGAGGAAAAAAAAAAGATGTGTATAGTTGCATTTACATTAAACTATAGACACATTCAGCTGAATGCACTCAAATGCTCGTTCCTAAAGCTCATCCAAACAAGCTATTGAATTGGAACGATGGATTCCTATGGTGCTATTCACACCGGGTCCTACAAATCATCCGCTGAAAATCAAAAGTTGTTTGTTTTTTACAGTGAAATTTTATTTTTCTTTGGACTGTGATGAAAACTGACTGACCAATGAGATACAAGCTTTTTGTCAATTTTCCAGAGTTGCTGTTATATCATTAGATTATCCTGGCATTAAAAATACCAGCGAGGTTCGGCAAATCGTTTGGACAAAGCTCATAGTAAAGTATCCTATAAAAAGACTTGCATGCAATATTTTACTACGAGTGTAGACAAACGAATTGCAGAAACTCACCTCTATTTTTGTTGCAAGGATAATATAACTAAATATTCCTGTAACGGTGCTCTTTTCTAACCAAGCACAAGAAACCCTGAATTTAATACAAATATACAATATTTAAATACAGAATAGACCATAAGCCAGTGTTTTCTTTTATACATATTTTATACAATAGCTGTTATTTTTACTGTACAGTATTCTGTGTATATTTATAGCACTATACCTTGTGTTATTTTATCCAGGCATTATAAAAAGAGAAGTTAGGTTTGGCAGATTGTTTTGAATATACTCTTAGAAAAATACGTGTGCAAATTTAAAGACACAGGACGTGTATTTATGCATCTAAAAAAGTTGTGCAAATTAGGTAATATAATGCTTTAACAGAGATCTGTAATGAGATTTGCATGCCGAAGGGTCCGGGCAGAAAACTGATATAATTATTTTTGTAGAACTGCAACAGTGCTGCCTACTGTACAGGGGTGAAATAGTTTTTTGTTTAATTCATTATGTCTCAGTGTGAATAGACCTTTCGTCGTTTTAAGCTTAGATGGGAGAAATAATTTTTTGCCACTTTTGTTGATGGTATTGTAGAAATGATATATAGAGTGAATAGGAAACCAGTCTGTCATTTTTAATGGCTGACTAATGATATCTGAATGTTTGAATGTTTCATCACAATCCGATCTTATATCGATTCTCATGCCATGCGATCTGATATTTGCCGATACTTCAAAGTCTGCCGCCATACGATTTCGATTTGATTTCATTCAGGGCCCTGCGATCAATATTATGTGCCTATTTTACACAGTCAATTAATTTTTTTATTTGCCCTCAAATTTAACCAAAACATAATCCGAATATTTTATTGAGCTCACTGAAAAGTGCAAATTTAGTATCCACATTGGGACATCCACAACAAAATAAGGTACTTCAGATGTTGAAAAAAATTCACACACAAATGATCATCAATCGTTTGATTACAGCTTATTTTTCTGTGTAATCCAATTCAAAGTAGCCTACTTACCCATAATTATACATGATATCCATGGTTTTCTTGGCTACAACTTTTTTTTTTGGCTACAACTTCCACAATTGTAATGAAAATTCTGTTACAGTTAACTGGGATAAATGTTAGTAAGGGTGTTGATGTGTAGATGTGTAAAGTCTTAAAACTGAACTGTTAAGAATGTCGGCGTTGTCGATGTTTCACATGATGGTTGAACTGCTCCATGGTATGTTTAAATAGCAAATGTAAAATTCAAATGGGTCGCATGCACAACGATATCGATGGAAGCCCGAATTAATTGTGCATGTGAGCCGCTCCGCTTTTGTCAAGAGCTCACATTTTTCGTGGGAAGCACAGTTGATGCACGCACACAGATAGCAAAGCGCATTTTGGATTCACAGACCCTGCACACATCCTTGTCCCTCATGAAAGCGTATTTAGCTCTCTCATAAAGTGAAATGAATATAATAAGGTTGCTTCATCATTTACGGAAATGCGTACAGACGTCACTGACATGAGAGTATTAAAAAAGGTACATCTTTCAAAAATGTCTATATCGATATTTACGCATTGTATCGATAACATTGGATAGTTGGTTATTGGATCGATGAATCGTTACACCCCTACTGCATGAGTAGTATGGCTCAGTGAGTCACTGCATGTGATAACTGCTATATCGCGCACCGATGACGCTGTTGCATCAACTCTAATGTGTATTCTGTTTTGTTTTTCAGGATTTTGCAGAAATGAAGAGGTGAAGGCAATGGAGGTTTTGCCCATTCTAAAGGAGAAAGTGGCCTTCTTATCAGGTGTGTTGTCTTGAATGATGTTTTAGCTGCGGTTGATTGCTTTTACTAAAAAAAACAACAAAAAAACAGCTTTGACTGCTTTACAGACTTGTGCACACACATAACTTGAGCCATGTTGAACAAGCTTTTTTTATGCTTGTAATTTTCTTAATATTGTAATTTGCAAATGTTAGTTAGCATGTTGGTTTAGACTAAAAATGTAGATGAAGGGTTTTTTTTTTTTTCCACTCTCTCTTTCTCTCACACACTCTGAATGTCTGCTTAGCTCATTTTTTCCTATACCAGTGTAGTGATGTCCAGTTCATGATAGAATCATACTTTTGAACTTGTTCTTTTAGTGAACGAGTTGGAACTAGTTCACCAAATAGGACTGAATCTTTTGAAACCGTTCGCGCCTCGAGTCAAGCAAGTTACTCTATCTTAAAGGTGCTATATTTAAAATTGGCAACAAGCATTTGGAATGGGTTCTGCAGTCCAAATTCAAAATATTGGAGAGTTGTATGCTCCGCCCCAGACTCAAAGCTCATGCGAGTTGCCAGAATTAACCAACCCAGCATCCATTTTAAAGGATTTCTGGCAAAGGCATCTCCAATATTTATCCTTGTTTAATTATGCCTCTGGTCATGGTGGTTTATAGACGAATGGCGAGGCTTTTTAGCTTGGGTGGAATCTGTAATCTCTGATCCATTTCATTTGCTGGCTTCCATGGCTGCAGCACGCAGTGTTGTTTGCCTGCAAACTTGTTCAAATCTGGCAACCCGGCGGTGTCAATGCTATTGGTGAGTGGGAAGGATCACACAGGCTAAAACATGAACAGAAATTGCTGCCTGGAATTAAAACGTCAAAGTAGAATATACTGGCTGTAGCATTATCGGAGAAGCCAGTATTTCAGTTTAGCATGCTTCCTAATTCTTTAATGACGTATTATGGTCATTTTATGATTTAGTACAGTAAAAATATTACATATAGCACCTTTAACCTGTCTCTCGGATGTCCCTGACTCTCCTAATCGAAATGATCCAATAACCAGGAGTAATATTATCCTAGAACTGGTGATATCTGCTTTTGCCAACTCTTCTTTACAATGAACCGCTCCAACTAGACTGAAAACTCGGGGCGCAAAAGCTCTTGAGTCAACGGTACACTGAACTGAGAATCGCCTCTTTCGGAGTTGTCCGACATACTGAGAACCGATGAGCTGCAGACATTGAGCATGTGTGATTAAGGGGTGAAATATGTGTTTCAGTTGTATTTTGATGAACAACAGCGATTGTAGCCAATAAAACATACTGGAAATATGACTGACTTGATTGTATTACCGTTTTATCATCGTATTAAGATGATCCAGTCTACAGCTCTTGAGTCAACAGTACACTGATCCGAGGACAGCAGTTCTCAAGTCAACAGTACACTGAACTGAGAATCGCCTCTTGCTGTCTTTAGCAGGGGTGGACTGGGAAGAGAAATCGCCCAAGGATTTTACATAGAAACGTCCCCAAAAGTTGTTTTTTTTTTGCATATCGCTCCCCCATTAAGCATATAGTGGCCCAGTTTTGTGGCCCATTCTGCATAACGTGATGGCTCATTTCAGCCCAGTTCTCCCGATTGCCAGTCCGCCCCTGATCGACCGCAAAGTGCTGGGAAAATGCCTGGTATGTCAGGTTACCAATCCTGCCCTGAGTCAGTGAGCAGCTGATGAGCATACGTGAACTGAGGACTTCAATGCGGGTGCGAAATGTTTCAGTCTATAGATGTAAACAAATTTTACTATTGAGTACTGTGCATGCATATATCTGAAGTTGTGATGAGCTGGATCATGGTTTCTGTAAAAAAGGGTGAGTTGACTAAATCTAATTTAATCCCTTTTTATTCTTCAAAAGTGTAGAACATCCACGTTTGTATATCATTGTTAGTATTGGGTGCCTAAGGTGCAAAACCTTAATGTAGGATGTATTGTAAGATCACTGAATGAAACACAGATAACAATAAACACACTTATTTTTATAATTTAATTAAATAAAATGTTATAATCAGCAAATGCCCTTACATATGGCTTTATTTAATGTGTTTGTGCCTGTATTCTATGACGCCAGCATATTAGCATTATATATTGTGACTTGATTATGTAAATGAACTGGTGAATAATTTTTTTAACCAGTTCATTGTAACAAACCATTCGAAAGAACATGTTTGCAGAAAAGAATCAGACTTCCCATCACTACACCACGGATACATTTTAGTAAGGGTGTTGATATGTAGATGTGTTAAGTCTTATAACGGATGCTAGTGCTGGGCAGCAGGTGATTTCTCTTTCCCTCATTAGTGCTGTTCAGAATGTCTGTGTTGTCGAGACGTTTCACATGATGGTTGAACTGCTCCATGGTACTTTATAATAGCAAATTCTCATGTGAAATTAAAATGGATTGCATGCGCAATCATATCGATGGAAGCCCGATCGTGCCTGTGAGCTGCTCTGCTTTTGCCCAGTTGACATGCTTGCACTAATCCTGTCACTGGCACAATCCACAAGGGTGACAATGCTGTTTAAAAAGAAGAAAAGAATGAAAAAACAAACCTGCATAGCCCAGAGAGTTAACACACAGTGATTCTACTTAACCATTCAGTTATTATTTCATATTATTTATTTATTCCTTAACGCCACAGGATAAATGGATTATCCTATTACATCCACACTCCATTAGTGGTGTTCAGCACATTCGCTGGAGTAATACGCTGAGTGAGTATGTTGTGCTGGAGTTAAGGTGTTTTAGCTATGTAACATAGCATGTATAAACTGAAGCCAGGAGAGAACAAGGATTGGCTAGGAACTCATTGAAAAGTAATTTCTTAAAGTCAATGGACTACAGACTGGCTAATCTGAGCAGAAATATTGGTTGTAATTAGAACCATTCTTGCTCAGTTGTAGCCCATTAATATATGCAGTTGCTTTTAATCTACAATTAAAAATGGAGTTATGTCTTTTGTATTATATGACAAAATGTCAAATGGCATTTATTTCAAAGAAAGAGCATATTTTTCAAGCAAAACATTACACGCATATTTTGTTTTGTTTTTAGTTTTCAAATGGTAAAACATGAAAATGGCTAAGAAAAAAATATTTGTTTGCAGATGCAGGTTGGTTTGATATATTTTTTTTTTTTTCTTTCAAATGAGTAAGTAGAAACATTGACATTCAAACATTTGTAAGCGTTACATAAGTGTCAAAGTGTCCATAAAATTTTTGGTCCACTCTGTGTGTCTGACAGATCCCCCTGACCCATATACATTATTTATTTACTTGTTTTCCCCCAAAGTAGTTGGGGCTGTAACCTGGAAATAAGCATATGTGATCTGACAAATTAAGCCTTGGTGCATGAGTTTGGTTCACAACAGCAAACCTTTCTCCCTGTAATTTCCTGTCCTATCTCTCACTGCCCCTTTAAATAATTGGAAAATATATAGGGAAATACACTCACCTAGCACTTTATTAGGAACATTATGGTCCTAATAAAGTGGCAGAAGTGGTCTTCTGCTGTTGTAGTCCATTTGCCTCAAGGTTGACTTGTTGTGCATTCTGAGATGCTATTCTGCTCACTACTATTATATTATTATGAAGCCCCTAACCTGTATCTGCATGATTTTTGCGTTGCACTTTTGCCACACTATTGGCTGATTAGATAATCGAATGAATAAGTAGGTGTTAAAGTGCTCAGTGAGTGCACTTCTCAAGGTATTGTGAGTCAAAACATTTGGATGAAACTGAATTGTTTTGAAGATATTACAGCAGTCTGCTGCTCTTAATTTAAGTACAGTCAAGACATTTTTCTCAGCACACAAACTCAACATTTTCTCAGATGCAAAAAGCTTATTTGTCTCATCTCTTGAAAAATGACAATAGCGGAGTCATTCAGAGAGATTTACTAAGATGTTAAGCTTTGAAAACAATCGAGTCTCGTCTCGGAATACCTCACAGTTACACGTAGCATCTTCACTGTGATTCAATATGTGCTAAGACACTACACTGAGGGATATTGGCTCGGAATGATTCTGAAATTGTTGCTGTAATGATTGACTGCATGTTACTGTCATCAGCAAGTTTTTGAATCAGAGCTGTGTGACTCCACTGTCCAGCAATGTGCTGCATTTCACTTATGTTTTGCATTTAATGCCCTTTTTTGACTGACTGGAGAGTGTAGTCGTGTAAAAGCCATATTTAATTTTACAAAAAATTGGGCTTTAAAGACCGAAGTATGGTCTGTTTGTTGCATATGTGTCTCGTTCAGCCAGTAAAACATTAAAAAATTGTCTTCCAGTGTCAGTTGTAAAAATCAGACTTGACCTTTAAAGGAATGGTTCACCCCAAAATGAAAAACCTTTTTTATACACCTTTATGCCACACTGGTATTACTTTATTTCTTCAGCAGAACATAAATGAAGCTTTTCAGATGAATTTCTGAGCTCTTCTGTTTCATACAATGCAAGTAAATGGGTGCTAAAATTTTGAAGCTCCAAAAATAACATGGGTCGCCATAAAAGTAATCCACAAGACACCAGTCATTCAATCAATGTCTTTAGAAGCGATTTGATCGGTGTGGGTGAAAAACAGATAAATATTTTAATGAATCTTTCTATAAATTCTCCTCCCTGCTTAGTCAGTCTCCACTTTCACATTCTTCTTGTGTTTTTGGTGATTCACATTCTTCATACATTCTAGTGGGCCAGACTTAAATATTGATCTGTTTCTCCCCCACATCTAGCATATAACTTCTTAAGACATGGATTTAACCACTGGAGTCTTATGGATTACTTTTATGTGCTTTTTGGCGCATCAAAATTGTGGCACCCATTCACTTGCATTGTATGGACCTACAGAGCTGAAAAAATCCTCTAACAATTTTAATTTGTGTTCTGCAGAAGAAAGAAAGTAATACACATCAGGGATGGCATGAGGGTGAGTATTTTTATTTTTTGGTATTCCCTTTAAGGTATAGTTCACCCAAAAAAAAATAAAAAATATGTTGTTCACTTCAGAAAAATGTTGTTCACAACCCACATGACTTTCTTCCGTGAAACAATTGACTCAAGTAATGTGGAGCTTCTTTTTTTGTTTTGTTTTGCCTCCATCAAAATCCAAATAAAGTATTTTTCATTGGTTGAGTATATAATTCACTGGATTATCAAACAAATTATTTAAAAAATGGCATAACATCATGGTAAAGTACTATACAAGACATAATATCTATATTGTGATATTTACCCTTACTGTTATAAAAAATTATTCATACTTACGATAAGATTTTGGTAATACCTAATACCACATCACAGTCACCATGCCTCAATAATATATAACAGTGGGTTCTAAAGGGATCCCGTTTGGTGGCCCTTGAGCTTTCCGTAAAAGCACTGTTCTAAAGTCCTATAAAAAGGGACAAGCATGAACACGTAAAGCACCCTTTGATAAACAGAAACATTCTAGCACATATTGGGAAATATACTGGAAAGCGAACAGAACAGATAGAGGCATGAACTTTGCCTTGTGATGCCAGTTCAGTCTGTCTTGTCTCCATCAGCTAACCTTAATATTGCATTTTCTCCCCTTTAACCCTTTCTTTTACTCCTGCACTGTTCTTTCTCTAGGGGGCAGAGACAAGCGCGGTGGTCCGGTTTTAACATTCCCATCACGAACCAACCACGACAGAATACGGCAAGAAGATCTCCGCAGACTCATCGCCTACCTCGCTGGCATCCCTAGGTACTCCCCCTCTAACTTACTGCTCACTTAGAACAAGCCCAGCCTACCAGTCCACACCCCCTCCACTCACCCTCTACTCATTCTGAGCAAACGCCACCCACTAGTCCCCACCTCTGTCATGCTCCTTTTTAAACAGTTTGAAGTTCTCAGTTCGCAGGACACTTTTTGGCTGCTTTTCATTCACTATCGGGTCCAACTGTCAATTTAAAATATTTAATTATTTTGATTTTGCCAAGAAATTCAAACTAAAGCACAATTAATATGTGTCTACTAAACATATTTCAAGATCAAATTAGATCAAGAGCAAATACAAAATAGATAAAAAGACTTTTAGGATTATGAGAAACATTAATTCATGCAAATATATCCAAACCTTTGATGATAGATATATGGATGGATGGACAGAGATAGATGGATGGCAGAATGATAGATAGATGGATGGATGGATGGACAGAGATAGATGGATGGTAGAATGATAGATAGATAGATGGATAGATGGATGAATAGAGGTTACAAACGTATGAAAGGTGAATTGTACTGAGTACAACTGAGTCCACTTCATGTTTTGCCTCTCATGCTGCTCAACACAGTAATGTTTCCTTTTTCTCACTGTCAGGTGCATTGATCTGTAAATTAACTTGTAAACTAGAGATGCTGTGTCTTTATATGTGATCTGTTGGTTTGCTTGGAAAATATGAATGAGCCAGGTCCATTGAGTTCAATTCCTCTCTAAACCGTTGTGTCGAGTGGTCATGCTCTCTAAATCATTTGTTCACAGTGTGTTTAGGGTCCATTAGTCGGAGCATGAGGGTTGTAACTCTTGTGTGGTACAGATGCAGAGAGCACACAGTGATGTTTATAGCATTTTAACTCTTGTTTTCCCCATTTCATTTCTTCAGAATGGATTGTAGAGGAGAGAGCAACATAGCCATGTGGACCTTCATCTCATTTCAATATAAAACCATTTTTAGACTATTTGTCATATTTAATAAAGCAAAAACCACTCAAGGTTATGCATTACAGTGATTTACCACGGGCAAGGCCTCAAGTGGCTTATTGCTTTTATAAAATGGTAGCAACAGCAATATGATATAACACACCAATTTTCATTAAATAGTTGCATTGATTAATATCAGAATAAACAATTCTTCCAAGTAATATAGTTTAGTGGCCTAAATGTTGGCTGTTTACAGTTTCCAAGTATCATTGCAACTTTGCTCGAAGGCTGTGCTGATATAATCAAATGTCAATATATCACAGTTCTTCTACTCATGATATTGCTTTAGACCCTTGTATCAGTATATTTTTATTATCGACTTCTAACAGAATGCTGGGTCTCTTTGTATTTGGTGCAGTATCGATATCAATCCAATTGTGATACTCTGATGCATCATGATGCATCGTGACATATGTATCGTGATGTGTATCATATCATGAGTTAGTTGTTGATGCCTTAGGGTGCTTTCACACTTGGTTTGATTGCTTGGACTGAACCGGAATTAGTTTATTCCACCTCTCGCTGCCCCCGCTGGTTTCTGTTCACATCATATTATTTGGGTCATATTAAGCGCGGTCCAATTACGTCATCAACGTTAGTACAGGCGGAAGCTGTTTACCACTGTATCTAGGTAACAACTCAAGAAGATGGAAGTATTAAAGTCTGTCTCTTTGGATTTACCACAAAAACTTGCCATGCACAGAAAACACTTTTTCGTCTCCTGCGAATGCATTGAATGTGCAGTGATGTTATGAATATTAGCATCTGTCTGTCATGAGCCTACGGATGTGTTGCAAGAGATGAGAAGAATGTGAGCTGCTCTCTGAAGGGGATTTATTTGGAGATAAGCAGGAATGAGAAATGGATTATACCACAATAATTGTGATTGCGAGCCTGCAAAGATGCAAATTATATGTCATCACAAGCGGTTCACTTCCGCGATTTGGTACAGTTAAGTTCATATCAGCAGCAATCCGTAGCAGAGTTCACATGAACCGTACCCCACACCACCTTTTCAAGTGGACCCTGGTGTGCGCCCGAGTTCATAAAACAGCATTCACATCATCCAAATGAACCAAACTTTAACATCTTTCGACCCCAGGTGCTCACCAAAAGTGCTGGTGTTAGAGCACCCTTAAAATGCTTGAAAGGAAGTTTCCAGGTTCAATACAAGTTAGGCTCAATTGACAGCATTTGTGGCATAATATTTATTACCACACAAAATTATTTTGACTCATTCTTTCGAGGCTACAGTGAAGCACTTATAATGGGAAGTAAATGGGGCCAATTTTTGGAGGGTTTTAGGGCAGAAATTTAAGAATATAATTTTTTTAAAAGAACTAACATTAATTCTTCAGTTAAAACTTGTGTATTATTTGAGCTGTATTTTTTACGGTCATTTTAGGGTTTGCGGATTTACATTATCATGGCAACCAAGTAAAAAAAAAATTGGAAATATCTTTAAACAGAAAAGGTTAGTCAGCGATTTTATCACACTAATATCACGTTAACACACATATTGTATATATCTTGTTATACTTTTGAAACGGAGAGTAATTTAACGTTGATGGATTTGCCCCATTCACATCCAGGGTAAACGCCTCACTATTACCCAGTTTTTCATTTATTTATTTATATATTTTATATATAAAGAAAAGTCAAAATAATTTTTGTGGTAATCAATATCATATACCTTAACTTGTGTTGAACCCTGAATATATTTTAGATGGGGTGCAGTCAGAAATAAATACAAATTTGAATAGTAACTACCAGTTTTATAAGGCTGTCGATTAAAAATTCAAATATTTGTCGAATTTAAGATAAAAATGCTCATTCGATTGCTAAAATGAGCCTTCGAATTGTGTGTGCGTGTGTGTGTGCCAAGGACTAATGCAGACTTGCATTCTTGGGCTAAAGCAGACGCAGTGCAATGAATTAAACCAAACATGGGTGTCTCGTGACACATTTTAAAGGTTTAATTACGTTCTAAATTGACACAGCATCTAAATGCTATACGCCAATGGCGTAGTTACTGCATGAGATGCTGAAAAAACAGCTAGACATTGAACAACGGTCAAAGATGTCCATCTAGTGCATGCTTAAATAAAGACAGGCGTGTTCAGAGTGAACGACCCCCAAAGGCAGAGGTCTTTGGTGGTTGTGTCTTGGCTATGCCTTGTTCTCTTATCAGCATCTTGCTTTAAAAGCATTTGGTGTGTACATAAAACAATTTGTAATGAATAACACTCTGGTACCACTGGTATTATGAAGCTTGAGTCCGTGGTAGTACTATGGCATCAGTATAGTCTACTGTGCAAGACTAATGACACTTTTCCACTGCACGCTACGGTTCGACTCGACTCTACTTGCTTTACATTTCTGAGCTTGCTTTTCCACTGCTGTTTAGTGCCACCTCAACGTGGGTGGGATTATGGGCTGATATAGCTGAGGGTAGCTCATTGTGCTGCATAAAGCAGTTGATGCATGGTGATTTTACACAAGTGCAACAGTTTAATTGGCTTGGTTGTTTTAGAAGCAATCTTTAGAGTAGCTGGTCAACTAAATAAAGTGAAGCTTTCAAGCAGAGTATAGAGTTAACGTACCATCCTCCATCGTGGACCCCAGCCGAGTCCAGGACACTCTCCCTCCCATTGCTCGCCGTTCTAGATAGCATCCATTTAGTCAAACCACTTCCACTTTTCCTTGATGGTTCTGTAGTCACTTAAGGTTTTTTTTTTTTTTTTTTCTTTTTTTTTTCTTTTTCTTATTCTTTTCCCTACACTGTTGGTAGGTAGCCGTGTGCGGCCAACAACTGAGACACTTCCTGAAAGACTTTTTATCATCTGCACCTCGTTTATTGACCACTGCATGGTTTTATGCACAGCCATTTCTTTTTACAATTCGAAAGTCACGTGAATAAATGATACTGCTATCGCTGTAGCTAACTTGAAACTAGCGGGTTGATGTCCCGTGTTGCAAATCCAGTGACTCTGGTAGTGAGGATTCTCCCAATCGCGATGACCAATCAGTGAGCTGCAGGGTTTTGACGTCACATTTAGTATCTGCTCAGCTTGGAACCTCGACCGTGGTGGTACTAAAAAAAGTATCAGGTACTATCCACAAAAAAACTCCAAAAAGCGAGCTGAGTTGAGTCGAGTTGTTCCGTGCAGTGGAAAAGCCCCATAAGTTTACATAGAACCGTCCGTTGAAGTGTATCTTTTCTCCTTTTACTTTTTTACTTAATATTTAAGAATATGAACTGGGTAATTCTTTTGACTTTCATTTTACACATATTTGTTAACAGCTAGATATGTTCTTTACAATTAATCATCACTACAACACATTGCTGAATGGTTTATTTTGATTTGTTGTGGCCTTTTGTAGGACATTGTCAATTTAAAAATCTTGTTTATTTCCCCCCCACTTGAAATAATGTCTTTCAAATTTGAATATAATTCAAGTTTTGGTAATATTTCAGTAAAAAATTGAAATCTATTTCTCAGCCCTACCCATAAATACAATGTAATTTTTCATTGCCAATAACATTGCAGTGAATTTAGTATCTCGGTGCTCTTTTTTTCATGGAGGGAGGGGACAAGTTAAAGATTTAGATGTGCAAGAAACAAATGAGGGGGCGATAGAGAGAGTTGTTGGTGGGAAAGGCAGCGTGGGCATGATCAAGAACCTGCCGCAGTTCAGCTTCTGCCAACAACTCTTCCTCCTCTCATCATCCTCATGCTCACAACTCTGTCCCCTGCACCCACACACTCACACCAGTGAGAGAGAGCTCTACAGTTACAAAGTCAATCCCTTAGAGAGAAATCCAGAAAAAAAGAGAAATGGAGAGGGAGAGGGAGTGTGTGAGGGGCATAGATCTTTAGAGATGGAGAGCAGGCGAGTGTGCAGGGAAAGTGGGAGGGCGAGCAACCAGTACGCGAGAGAGAGAGAGTGAGAGAGAGAGAGAGAGAGAGAGAGAGTGTGAGTGTGTGTAGAAAGCAGTGTCGCAGTCACACAGGCTGTGTGTTCATCTGCATGGAGCTCTACAGCTCATCATGACAGACAAATCATTGATTAGACACTTTCTTAGATGAAGATACAAAGGCAGATGTTTGACTGATAGAATTGCAAGAGAGACACTGAAATTTATTGTAACAGACTGTCAAACTGATGTGTTCAATACATGTATTATGATAAAGCTGGATGTTTAGAAAGACAGGTATAAACTCAACAGATTGGATACGGAGGGCCTTCACATAATCAGCTGTCTGGAAACAGGTTTCGTTCTCACCTGATGATGCTGTTTATGTACATTTTGCAGCTGTGCTTCATGGGTAAGAACTATGATTTGGCTTTCACGCTCTTCATCTGCCTCCTCTGTTGTATGTGCATTGATTTCTTTGATGGGGAAAAAATATTTTTTCCTCTACTTAGGGTGTAGTTGCTCTTGCACAATTGTTTTCATACATAGCGGTTGTGTTCTCTTCTAGCTGGGAGGCTGATGGGAGGATGCGCCATAGATTATGTAATTCAGAGAGGATTAAAGCTCATATTTTGTTCTATCTCCCTTTCTTCAGCGAGGATGTGTGCAAACATGGCTTCACAGTCATCGTGGACATGCGTGGCTCCAAATGGGATTCCATCAAGCCGCTGCTGAAGATCTTGCAGGAATCATTTCCCTGCTGCATTCACATCACCCTGATCATTAAACCAGACAACTTCTGGCAGAAACAGAGGACCAACTTTGGCAGCTCCAAGTTTGAGTTTGAGGTACAGGAATTTTTTATGTGATGTTTTAATGGATGAGAGCATCTCTTGCTTGGGTTGTTGTGTTAAGGGGCGTTGCTGGAGGTGGATGTTGACATCGTCAGGCTCTCATCCTCCATAGCTAAAGAAAATATATATCAATATTTCTTAGCTTTTTGACGATATTCAATGTAGATCTCTATATTTATGCGTGTGCTGATGATATTTAATTTATACGGGAACAAAAACAGTGCTGTGAAGGGAAAGACTTACAGTATCTTTAATGGTTTGTAGTGTTTAAAGCTGTGTTGATTGAAATATTGAAAAAAGAATCTTTCCAAAAAATAAACTTAAATTAGATGTGATGTAGGAGCTTTATACAGTGCATGCTACTGAAAAGACTTTCCCTCACAGCCTCGTATTCACTCCAGTAAAAAATGAAAAATGGCACTACTCTGAATAAGGTCTACTTTCTAGATCATCTTCAAATTTGAAACGTACCTTCTTTAGACATTGTATTTCTGGGTTGTCTTGGCAATTTTATTATTGTTTTCTTTTTTAGATTATAAAAACATGTTCAGCGCAAAATATTTCCATTACAATAATCTTCAGCTTCTTTAACTTTAAATAATAACAACATATATTAATTCTTATTGGGAAATAAAGCCCAAAGTGTCTTCTTTCAAAAGATACTACAACTGTGTCCATACTCCAAAGGGTCCAGTAATTACAACCATTTAAGTTCAGGTATGTCATTTTCATGGTTTGTGCTCAAAAACGGGGTGTGTATCAACAGGTTAAACCTTTTATGACCCATAAAAGAATGCCGTTAAAGGCATTTGCATGACTTTAGACATTGTCGGCTTAAGCATAATTGGTTTAAGAGCATGCATGTAAACACTCTCTGAACCATTGTAATTCACGGAAATTTATCAAACTTCCCAACACTAATGCAATTTTTTTGCATTTGCAATTTTCAAAATCACTGCAAATATTTTGAGAATATCGGTGTATTGCCCTGCCTTACCCTCTATAACTGCCTATTATCTAATGCTACATTGGAAGACGTGCTGAATGATGAAATCGACATCTATTGCAGAGATTAATTGTTGCAGATTTATATGCTTAAGTGCCGATATGTTAGGGCCGGTCTGTTAATCCGTATGGTATTCGGATAGCATTGTCAAAATTAGTGCTTTTGCTTGGATTAAACGTTAATAAACCATGAAACATGAAATGCCAATTTTGTTTTAAAAATGTAAAAACATTTCAGTGTTTTGAGAATAATGTTATCGTAACTAGGCACATGATCATTTGAAATGTCAGGTGAAATGGGCTCACGCTCACCACAGCATTTGATTATATTAAAGTATTATCTGCAGTTTTTTTTGGTGAAATGCTGCCCGTGTGTGTGGGAGAGTGGATTGAATGTGTAAATGTGGATGCAGCAGAAATGCTTTTGCCATATTTGTTTGCATCATTCTGTGTTTTCGATTGAGCTGGCTTACACATAACGCTTGTATAACTTTGTTTTCAGTCATAGAGCCGTGAGAGTGGAAAGTGTCACCTGATCTAATGTGATGCTGCCCTTTTTTATTTTAGCAAGATGATGTTTGTTTTTATTGGAGTAAAACTATTGTGTGTTTTTGCATGCATACATTCTGTGTTTTGTGTGTATGTGGATGTACTTGGCTATAGTTTGCAGGCAAATTTGTACCCAGAAGTGAACTGAATTGGGTAAAACCTCCCTTTAGGGACATTTTGGGATATCCTTATTTAGAAAAACAATCCATACAAAGTCTAAATTAAATTCTAGTAATGCACAACGCTTTCTGTTAGGGTTTGGTTTAGGGTGCTGGTTAGGGTTAGTTTATAGTAGTTATAGTTAGCTTTATATATAAAAACAAGAGAAGACTTTGGTGTGTACCATTAAAACAGCTGAGCATGTGTGTTGTGGCTCTTGTCAAAGCATGGAAGTTTAAACTAGATTTGCATTTACTGATGGAAATGTCGGTGCTTGTGAGGCAGCAAAGTAATTATCTTAAAGGTTTTGTTAAAATTATAAAGTTGTAAACCCAAATATTGTGCCCAATCTCAAATGTCCTTTAATTCACCATGATATTAAGATGATAAAGCCCAATCACAGTTTTTTATGCAAATATCTCAATGACATCATTACGTTCAGTGCACAGCATTTAGTAATGAGATTCTGCCAGATCTGTTCACATTCTTGAACTCAAAGTCTTTTGTTTGAATTGCAATGCTCATATAGCCAAATGGGTAATTTTGCTGCAAAATTGATGATAACTGCAAAATACTAATCATTACAATAATTCACCTCTGTATTCTCTTGCAAAGTAGTATTAAATTTGTATTAAATATCAAACAGAAATATGTAGAAGTAATTCAAATAACTATCTTTAAATATGGGAGCTTCTGACATTTTTTTTTTTTTTTTTTTTAGTTTTACATGATGTCACATCTGTGAAGTAGGAGAAGCAGGAGCTTTCATACTTATAGCATTCAATTGTGAGGATTTCCCTTAATTTTGCCCTTTGATACATTGGCCAATCACAGGTCAACATATTGCAGTCACCCTTAAAAATAACTCCTTCCTTCTTGCTCCTTGACTCATTTTACAGCTTACCTCGTTACAGAATACTTTAATATTCTTTGAGTGAATATCAGTGGGAGGATCTTTAGCACTCCCTACAATCAGATGGTTTCTGTAAGTCCAAACAAATGTTCAGCACAACACATGATGAAATGTTTCTGGTGGGCAGGGTCAAGGAATTTGTCATACGAACAGCTACAGGCTCTCATTTCGCCCACTTCTGATGACATGCCACATTTCTGATAATTACCCAACAACAAAATAAGAACAGACGGTGAAAAAATAAATGCATTTCATAACCCGCATTATTTTCACTGGAGTTTGTGGACTGATGTGCAGAATGCTTCTTTTGATTGTCTCTAAAAAGCTGCAGATGTCTGCTTGACAGCAGGACTTGATTGAATGAATAGCGGTTGGGTGCATTTACCTTGACTTCACAAAAGAGACGCACACCTCCACGCTCTCCTTTTCTTTGTGGCTTTGATAAAGCCCACTCACTTGCTTTTGTAACCCTGTGTTTCTGTCTTCTCAATTAATCTGTAGAAAGAATAACTTACTATTATGTAGCTCTCTCAGGTAGAGAATACAAACATAAATCTACAATATTTAATATGTACTGTCAGACATAAATTGATGGAAGAAATTAATGGAAAAGTGGATAAAATCTGAGTCTGTCTTGACTAAACAGACGGCACTGGTGATGTAAACGTTTTTCAATGTTAAAATACTTCTTTCCTAGCTTAATATGCAGAGTAAGCTGTGAGTAAGCCATTTGTAAGTTGAATCTGTTTGAGCAACCTGACTTATCCGACACAGCAACATTGACTGAACTAATGGCTTGATTTTGGTGTGGGACCAATCATAAACTTGGGCAGACAGGGAATCCTGTTTGAAAACACTCCTTATTTTTGTAGTTACTTTAAATGTTGCTGTTGGTACAGAAATTACATAATTAACCTTTAACCATTTTGTTCACCTCAAACATCTCTTGCAAGACAATTTTTGCCCGTTTGCCTTAGCCTTTGTTTATTATTTTATAAACTTTTTTTATAAAATTTTTATACTGGTTTACATGTTACCTGAGACTCCCTTCTTGATTCAGGTAGTTTAAAGCTGACTGCTGGTTTGTGTTACTGCTGTGCCGGTTGGTGATATTGCCCTTTATCGTCCCCTCGTGCTTCGAACTGGGAGTCTGCCTTTCTCTAGGTAGTTTGGACCTCAGGCGGTCCCTGAATAGCAGTATGAAATTAAATTTATGCCCCGGTTAAAAATAGAGATCCCGCCTTGGTAGTCATTAACGCAGCTTGGAATGGCACCATCAATTCACGTAGGTTTTAGGGCTTTAAAAAGTCATATTGTGCTGTCTGTTGCTGTGCATATTGATTCATTCTCATATTTCACCCCCTACATTTTCTCCCTTGCCACTCTACCCTTATTATTCCATCCCTCTTTTTTTTTCTTCTCAATTTTCTTACTTTCTACTTTACCATCTTTTCATACTAAATAAATCCATTCCTTCCATATCTTTATCCCTCTATTCATCCCTCACTCCCAACTTCAGACCACCATGGTGTCCCTGGAGGGCTTATCCAAGGTGGTGGACCCATCCCAGTTGACGGCCGACTTTGAGGGCAGCCTGGACTACAACCACGAGGAATGGATAGAGATCCGCGTGGCGTTTGAGGACTTCACAGGCAACGCCCGTCACTTGCTCGCCCGCTTGGAGGAGATGCAGGAAATGGTCACACGCAAAGATTTCCCGCAGGACTTGGAGGGAGCTCGACGGATGATAGAGGAGCACGCAGCCCTGAAGAAGAGGGTGATAAAGGCTCCTGTTGAGGAGGTGGACAGTGAAGGCCAGAGACTGCTACAAAGGATCCAGAGCAGCGAGAGCTACGCTAACCGAACTGTGCCTGTGCCACCAGGACAAAGAGAAGGGCAGGTACAGCCCAATGCAGACACCCAGGGTCTGGTGCCCCGCATTTCAGGCCTACTGGAAAAGCTGCACAGCACCAGGCAGAACCTGCACCAGGCCTGGCACATTCGCAAGCTGCAGCTGGACCAGTGCTTTCAACTCAGGCTTTTCGAACAGGATGCTGAAAAGGTGAGATGATCACATACACAAGAGACAGGAAAGAGATACAGCCTTGACTACTAGATCATCTCTCACCAGTAAATGAGTTAGGGGTTCCACTGACTAGTCAATAAGTTCTTTCACTAGTCACATTGGGTCAACTAGACTTTAGTTGTATACATAGTGACAGAGGGAAGGACATTCCTCTGTCCACACCCTGTTTTCTAGCGTAGATCGGTGTCATTAGTTTTGTTCAGTAACATGAGACTACTAAATATATTTTGATTTGCACAGAAGTGATATAAAGTGGACCCGGATCAATTTGCAGGGGTGGGAGAGGAAAAAAATCACAAATGCATCACATGAGATTCTTTCTCAAAGGGTTTTTGGTCAGTTCTCAAAATTTCATAATTGGAATTTTAAATGAATTATAAATAATCCTGTTTGTTAAATTGTTTTTATGCAGGACAAAATTCAGAGATACAGATAAGTGTGCGGTGTTTAACGCTATAAAAACAGCATAGTGAATGGATGGTGTTGTGCATTGTGAAAAGATCGCTGCATTAAATTGCAGTAAACCCTGTATGTTGAATCTTTCCTAAATAGTGCAAATATTTATAGAAGTTCTTACTCATCTCAATGCTTCTCCTAGTGGGTGGAAGATTTGCATGTTACTAGGAAACATTCTCCTATTTTTTTCTCCTGAGAAACGGGTCAATTTTATGATTTCTATTTATATCCATATCAGCTGTATGAACACAATGATGCACGTGCTGCATCATGCACCCAGTGGGATTTCTTATATTACAAGGTCATGCACACATGTATGATAAACCAGTCTCCAGCCAAATGTGTGCCTGATGTGTGTGGTTGCTGTATCTCTGCAGATGTTTGACTGGATCATGCACAACAAAGGGCTGTTTCTGGCAGGCTACACTGAGATCGGCAACAACCACCCCCACGCCATGGAGCTGCAGACCCAGCACAACCACTTTGCCATGAACTGCATGGTGAGAAGATCAGACACTTGTCAAATAAAATGACATAATCTCCAGTAGGGTTGTTATCACAATACAAAAAATGCAGTAGTGAAGCTAATACTAGTAAAATTGAATAATTTTCAATGGTAATTCTGATACAACAGCAAAATGTATATGCTAAGTATCACACTTTTTTTATTTTGAAAGTTAAGTAATAAAATACATTTGAACTAATTAAATTACATACATTTGGCCTTAGAGTTTTTCTCCATAAATAAATATTCTTAGTTAATATTCTGAGTTAAGCTCAACCGAAAGCAATTGTGGCATAATGTTGATTACCACCAAAAATGATTTGACTCGTCACTCACAGAGTTCACCAAACTTGAACTTTCTTCTTCTGTGGAACGTGATATTTCTTGGCATGAGCTTGCGTTTCTGGTCTCCCGTATTCGGATACGTTTAAATGGGAGTGAATGGAGTGAAGTGTAGTGTGAACAGGACTTTATTAACCAAATAAACACTGATACCATGTGCTCAACTGAAACAGTAGCCTTATAGTTGTATTTAGTTTATGTAAACATCCAGAAGTAAATGTAATCCCATTACTAAAGTTTATTACATGAGACTGATTGTTACATGATACTGATATTGTACAAGGGCATTTAAATGGTTTGATTTTTTTTTTTTGGCACTTAGTCTGTCTATGGTGGTTTTGCGGTTTCCCCCATCAGATCACAAAAAGTCTGTATTGGATATAGTATTTGAAAGCGGTCACTGCGCAAGTACTTGCATCCTGAATCACAAAATACTTCTTGAAAGTACACCCTCATATTCACACTGTCATTTCCTTCTGACTAGTGTTTTTCTTGTATTTTAGATGTTTAAAGGCTGTGAAATGAATATCATTATGTAACAGCTGATTCTGTATTCAGTAATAGTGTCTTGTCAAATAATCAGAATAAACGTGATCCACCAAAGTGCTTCCTGTTTGGGTGGCTGCCCACCAACTTTGGGTCTGGTTAGGGGACATACTTTTAAAAGCCCCATTGCTATAGGAAGAAATATTGATCACTTCCTGTTTAAATATGCAGAAAGGGGATGTAGGCATATTGCGCTGTGGTAAGTGTTCAGTTGTTCATGTAAAGGTTTAAAGACCCCATGAAAGCGCTTGATGTGCACAATTTTATTGCCTGTGTCGTATTTCTTATTGAAACAGTAAGTTTGGGAGGGACATATCAAAGGGATTGTCTGTTAAATAGTCAATAGGTTTTAGTTACATCAAAGACTTAAACTTTGATTTGCTACTTCCTGGTCGGTTCCAAGTAGATGGCCATTTTTTCAGTTTTTCAAAGACTGTAAATTTTAAAGAGCACATGTTATGGTTTTTAAATTTGCCTAATTTTGTTTTAAAGGTCTTATACAATAGATTTACATGCAAGGTCAAAACACACTTTCTTTTGCTCATAATTTAAATTGCAGCATTACCTTTATTTCCAGTGTCAAAAACGACTTAAATGATCCGTTCTAAAGCATTCTTTCTAAAATCCTCCTTTCAGAGAGCCTAATCTGCTCTGATTGGTCAGATGTCCCAGTCGGTTGTGATTGGTCTACTGCTTACAGCGCGTGTCGGAAAGGAAATGCCCACTACCATATACGAGTTTCAGCTCTGTCTAAAAAAATTTCTGTTTTACCTTACCAATTTGAGCCCGAGTCCAATAGTGATACATCGAAGATCAACCCAAGCCACAATTGCAAGCACGACGAGAACAGGATTCTATGTATTTTGACAATAACCTGAGTTAGCCGGTTAGCAGAGGCTAACAGCACGCACAGACTATACACGTATACAGACCAGAAGTGGGTTTTTTGTTACCAAATGATGTAGGTTAGTAAAGGAAGTAAGTCTGGAATGACTAACGACTCTTTTCAGGTGTTCAGAATCGATTATTTCTTTTGGGAGTCAATAATTCCATTTGTTATGCACTTTGATTTTTTTTTTAACTTTGCAGGCATTTTACATTCACAAACAGCTATATAACACACTTCATTAATGGTAATATTTGAAAAACCATAATAGGTGCTCTTTAAGTGTGTATTTATGCTAGTTTTGTCAACATTAGAGGTACACTAGCATATGTAGATGGCCTCAAAATTAACAGACATGGACTAAAATAAACAAAACTCTGATTTTGATCATTGGGGTAATGAACATGTTAATTTACTTTTTTTCTGCATGTTATGAGCTGTTATAGGATATATTCAAGAGCTATGTAGCTAATAGTTACTCGCTGATTTTCCTCCTAATTTGCTTTAAAGTTGAGCTTTAAAGATCCCTTGTGCCATATTTTTGCTAATGAAGAGCCTTTCTTCAAGCTATCAGAAGAAATGAAGCAGACACTCAAAGCACATCATGCATTTTCAATGAGAACTATTAGTTGTTCCTGCTCTGACTTGGAGCTCTAATTTATTGATCAGAAAGTAAGTTATTAGACTTGCATGCTGCTGAACTACGTCTTGCATTAAAAAACATACTTAAGTCTCCCAATAGCAGTATATTATGCAGACAATCCCAGTAAAGCATCAGTTCAGAAGCAGTATGAATCTTGTAAACTGACACTAAGTCATACCTCACATTGATGTGTCGAAGAGCTGTTAATTTAAAGGGATGATTGGGACTGAAAAATTGTACTTTATTTAAATGAGAAATAGTTGACGATAGGTTGTAAAATAATTGAAAATTAATATGCACCTGATGTGGTAATGCCTTAATTTTAAGTAAATCAGCAGTCGGCAGTCAATTATTCTGTTTAAACCAGGGTTACCACATGTCTATATGTCTATTTTATGTTATTAGGCATGTTACAATTGTCCAACTATGTTCTCCAATTAAGGATCTTGCTTAAAACAGCCCACATTACCATCACTAGTTTGTAAAGAACATGGCAAAGTGATAAATAAAGCTTATAATTTTATAAAAGACCTTACATTCATTCTTCTGCTAAAACTCATGTATTATTTGACCTGTAGTTAAATCATCAGTTTTTCAGTCATTTTAGGGATTGTTGACAATGACATTACATCGTCATGGCAACAAAGTTGTAAATTTGGCCATAACTGTACAAAGAAAAGATTAGTTAGTGATTTTATCACATAAAAATTATGTTATCAAGTTTATTTTTTACGTCTTTTGGCTATAATTTTGAAATAATATTTTAATGTTTACGAATTGGCCCCATTCACTTCCATTGTAAGTGCCTCACTGTAACCTCGATTTTTTTTTTTCTTTTTTTTTTCTTTTCTTTTTTTTTTTTTTTTTTGGAGAAAAAGAGGGGCAAGTCAAAATAATTTTTGCGATAATCAATATTATGCCACAAATGCTGTCAATTGATTTTACCTTGTATTGAACCCGGAATATTCCTTAAAAGCTATGCAGTTATGGAAAATTAGAATTCAAGAATGTCATGTACTGTATAAGTAAATGTATAGGATCAATTAACAGTATGTTCAAAATTTGTGTGAAATGATGTTAAAAAAATCCGAAACTGTCAATCTAACAGAAGATATTGTTCTGTCATGGTTCTTCAGAATGTTTATGTAAACATTAACCGCATCATGTCGGTGGGGAACCGGCTGCTGGAGGCAGGCCACTATGCATCCCAGCAGATCAAAGAGATCTCAGGTCAGCTGGAGCAGGAGTGGAAGGCATTTGCTGCCGCACTGGATGAGAGGAGCGCCCTGCTGGAGATGTCGGCTGCTTTCCACCAAAAATGCGACCAGGTGAGAGAGAACGCTGCAACGATTTGTTGTAATAATAACCAATACCAATCAGAGCTCAGCAGGGAGATCTGTGAATACGTGTGAATTGGGATCAAGTAGACTGTAGAAGACCTTGCAAGGTTTAATTATGGGCCGAGATTAATGCAGAGTTTACACTACACGATTTTAAGCCCGATTTTCGCTCGCCGAAAGCCCGAAATCGTAGGCAAATCAGAGCTCGTTCCCGTCAGCAACGATCGCAATGTATGAATTATCAAAGATGTGATCTGAGAGAATCGCAGAAACATTGCCGATGTCAGTGAGATATTTAGCATTTTAAATATCTGGACCAGTCGGCGATTCCAAATCGCGCAATGTGAAATATGTTTTGACTGAATACAACTGCAGCGTTGACCTACAGCCAATGAGAGTGCAAGAAGCCGGGCACGGGAAGTTTCACTGTGAGTCCTGATGTACCTGCAACAGGCTGTGGTATCGAGGAAGTCATATTGGACCGAAGCAATGGAGGAAAAATTAGTGGAACATTGGCAGGAACACCAGATTTGTTGTTTCATCTGAACTGTACCACAACCGGGTGGAGATGGAGAGAAATTGCCAATTCTCTTGGACAGTCAGGTAAACAAATAGATAGATTTTTCAGTATGAGGTACTTTTTCATATTGTAACCAATAAAATATATGATGCCTTTTAGGCAATTAAAAACATACACATCATATTCTGAAAAGCATAACATGTCATGCAAATCATGCATTTGTTTTCATATCAATTCTCGCATGTACTCTGTTGTGAAACTTAATTTGGAGTCCAGGCAGAGCTGTCGGGGATTCGTCAACAGTGAAATATCTTGTAATGTGTTCACCCATGTCGCTGATTCCTCGTGTAATTTAAAAACGCTACGATTTATATGACAAGTCAGACAGTTGTTTAATATGAATAGTACCACGATCCGACGTCTTTGAAGTCATGTATTGTGTAGGAGGCATGAGAGGAATGGATTGCTGATCCTGATGATAATCAGACATTGTGTTCACTTGACATGAAGACCCTCATAATCAATAAACCATAGAATTCCTAAAAGATGGCAGACAAGAGAATGCATGCTTCAACACAAACAAAACAAAATCAACAAAACATAGCTGTTTCTTTGAATTTTCAGTATTCACTTGTCCTTCGTGAAAGTGAAAAGTCTGACTGCAATAGCATGTGCTTGTGAGACTGCATAGAATATTCCTCTCACATATGCAGTCTTTTCAAATAGAGCCTACATCAACAACAGTCTCTTTTTCAGAGATTTTTGTTCCTTTGAGTATCACCCCAACTCTCAGTCGAGACAGCCTGTGCTTTCTGCTGTCCTCATGCATGTGATTCTGTTTGAGTGAGACTCCGCTCCTCTGCTATTCTGCTCTTCAGGGGAGGAGGAGATGTAAGAAGGATTGATATTCAGAGTTTAGCATTTGATGCATGTCCTTTATCATGCCCTGTATTTCCCCTTATTACTGTACATACTTTTTATTCATTCTGGTTCTTTTAATGTCAGGCTCAATATAGACTTTTCATACTGGAAACTATGAATTTGCCAACAATGCATTATATTGTCTTGAGACTTCTGAAACCTTCAATTTAGAAATGATGTAGTGTCGTTATTGAGAGGAAATTATGTCAATGAATAGTTCATCGTGGCCACTTTTCGATGATCATGCCATTACAAATGTATTCCTGTATTACAATTTCCTTATTCGGAACACAAAAGGACAATTTTTCTTGAATACTCCTAGCCATCTATTCAATAAAATGGCAGTTAAAAGCGACTCTTTTTAAAGTTTAAAAAAGCTTAAAGCTGAAATGTGTAACTTTATCAATGTTAAAATAGTTTCTCCAATCCCAGCTTAATAAGCAGAGACAACTGTAAGTAAGCCATTTGTATGAAAATATCTCAAACCATGTGTTTTGGTGGTGCTATTAAAATTCCATTCTTTGTTTTGACCAACCAACCAACCCATCCAGCCCAACACAACAACATAGACTCAACCAATGCCATGAGTTGGGCGTGGGATTATCTGTTTGTTCGACAAAGAGAGGCAGGGGCGTATTTGGTTGGCTGTTTGAAAACAAATCTATAGTTTTGCAATTCTGTTCAGTAGTGTTAGTGGTGCAGAAATTTTGGTACAACAGATAGGTGAGTAATTTATAGTTTCAGGCTCAGAAGGCATCCCCATAGTCCATCTGATGCACACAGCACACAAAATTGGGGGAAAAAAAATTTGCCTTCTCGATCCACGAAGCACAAATCTTATTTGCTGGGTTGATGGATCTTCCAGGAGTAGAAGCACACAGAACTTTTCATCAGTCTGCCTGGAAAGTCGTGTTCACAAGGTTCCGTGTTTATACAGTGAACAAATTAATCTCAGAAATGTCCGTTTGCCAGAGGAAAAGTACTTTTCGAAAGAGCAATGCGTTCAATAAAATTCCATCATATGAACAACTCATTCAGAATAGGGTAATACAAGCAGAACTCTTCTGAATTTTGAAAGCATTCATTGTATTATCAGAACCAACTTCAGTACTTTGGGTTGTTCAGTACTGTTTAAGTACTGTACATTTATTGTTCCTAATTTCAGTTTTAACCAAACAAAGGATTTTGTAGATTATTTTATTCTATTGTTAATGCATGTATCTGCATTTGTTTGCAGTACATGAATAATGTGGACTCTTGGTGCAAAGCGTGTGGGGATGTGGATCTGCCTTCTGAACTGCAGGACCTGGAGGACGCCATCCACCATCACCAAGGCCTGTATGAACATGTCACCACTGCTTACACTGAGGTACGTAACTGATTGTATGGTTATGTGTGCACATGTATGTACTTTTGTCCCCAGAAGTGAACTAAAATCTGTAAAAATGTGTCTTTCAGGATTGTCATAAATTGAAAAAACAATTCATATACATACATACATACATACATACATACATACATACATACATACACACACACTGTGTGTGTATATATATATATATATATATATATATATATATGTGTATATATATATACACAGTCTGTTATTGTTATTATTATTTTTTCATTAACACAATTATAGGCTAAGATATGTTCCCATGTAGATGGCTAAGTAGGTTTGTGTGTGTTTGTGTGTACATGTTTATACTGCATTTTGGGGCCCAGCCAGCAGTAAATTACTTATTAAAAATACTAAACAAGGTTTTTAAAAAAAAATATATTTAGGTTTCTGTGAGGGTTAGGGGATGAGGATAGAAATTATTGTTAGATCTGTATAAAATCCATAAAAAGCATGGAAGAATATGGGGAGTCCCCACAATTATATAAAAACTAGTTTGTGTGTGTGTTGACAACAGCTTTAAGTGAATTGATCCCCACCTAATTGATACTGGCACATTATGCCAATTACAGGCACATCTGCAATGGGACTTCTAGCTAATTATATTCATTATAAAAAGCTGAGCCGTATTTAGAGTCAGAACAATACACATTCATTGTTCAATAGGCTTGTACAGTCATTGTCTTATTGTCTCACAGGTGAGCCAAGATGGAAAAGCCTTATTGGACAAACTTCAGAGGCCGCTGACCCCCGGCAGTGCTGATTCGTTAACAGCATCAGCCAATTACTCCAAAGCAGTACGGCATGTTCTGGATATCATCCATGAAGTTCTGCACCATCAGAGGCAGCTGGAGAACATCTGGCAGCACCGCAAGGTCCGACTGCACCAACGTTTGCAGCTGTGTGTGTTCCAGCAGGACGTTCAGCAGGTAAAACACATACACTCATTCATCTGAATATACACCATTAGATACACATGGACAGAGGAGTGGCACTAACAACAGGATGTGGCATTTCATAATGCCCTGGGGAAGGATTTAACAAGTATGGAGAAGATACAATGGGATGGAAGGATGGGAGGGAGAGAAACACAAAGGAAAAGTATAACGGGTCTGCATGAATAAGTGAATAGGCTGGGCAACAGAGCTGTGTCTCCAAAAAGCTGGTGTAGTTATGTTTGTCATGATACCAAAATATTAATCGTTGATACCAGTGCCTGTGAAATTTTACAATTCTCCATCCCAATTTTAATATCACTGGAAAAAACGAATATGCTATTAAGTTCTCTTTTCTTTGTTACATTTTGTTAAAAATAATTAAAAATAATTGTTTGTGTGTGTTTGTGTGTGTGTGTGTGTGTATATGTATGTATGTATGTATGTATGTATGTATGTATGTATGTGTGTATATATATATATATATATATATATATATATATATAGCGTGTATATATATATATACACGCTAAAATTACCAAATGACCATGACCAAAATGATCTAATACAGTTTGAAGTTTCTGAATGTTTTTAGAACAATTTCAGTATAACAGTAGAAATTAATATGCCATTATCCACACTCTTTTATTTAAAAAGATGCATTTTTTAAATATTAAATATACATTTATAAAAAAATTATTGATGAAGGTCTCTTACTAAAACATTGATCTAATAAAGTTTTTCAACCTGTATGACTGTGTGCAGGACTTATTCTATTTTTGTATTATTTTAATGTAAATATTAGCAAATGAAAATAGGTTTTCTTAATAAACATTGCTTCAAGGTTGTAAAAAAAAAAAAAAACTTTTTTTTTTTAAACTAAAATTAAATGTAAATAAAGATATAAATTGGGTACATTGTTTTTCTGTTAGGAAGAAAAGAAGTTAAAGTTTATTTTTTTTAGGTATCTAACAGCATCATGATTCAGGAATCTCCTGTCAATATTGTTTGATTAATATTAACATAATAAAGAGCAGCAAGACTGTTTGCCTGCATTTACACTGCAAGACCATTATTTTACATGCATCAGACTCAATCCAGGGACTGAATTGAGAAAGGTATAGTTTACGCTATTCTACTTTTACTATTGACTTGTATAGTGAAGTACTGTTGCTTTTACAATCCCTAGATGTAATATAACAGAGATATATAGGGCTGCAGTGTATGCATCTCTGCATCAGACTTTTTTTTTATATCCAAAGCCATACTTCAGGACTGGCTTGAGCTGAGCATGTTATTTATGTTGCTGCTGCCTCTTTAATATTGGGAGAGAAAACACAACCACAACATCGTGGCTAAAGTTCTTTTGAGATTACAGTTGTTTGCATACAAACAGAAATAGTTGAGCTTAATTTAAAGTCAAGGATAACCCACTGCCATAGATTTGCTCTAGATCTCGTCTGTTCTTTTGTAAGTTGTGTTTATAGTTACATAGGCTCAGGGACAGTGTATTGGTGTGGAGATTGTGGTTTTCTGCAGAGAGCTGTTCAACTGACAGAATGCAGAATGGCTAATTCTGTGGCCGAGGGAAAGTGTTACCATGGAAACCAATATTCTGGTGCTGGGGATGTGAGAAGAGTCAGAGAGGTAGAGATAGACTGTGAATGACACCTTTATGGGTCATATATGCAGAATTGTTTTTCTGTCCTCTACCTTCCGGAATCTCCTGTCATTGTACTTTGATTTGACTTCCATTACTGTAAACCATTTGATAGGGCACATTCACACTTCAAGAGGGACTGGAAAGCTCTGCCACTGCCTCACAAATGTATATCTGTATTATCTGTGTGTGTAGGTTCTTGACTGGATTGAGAACCATGGTGAGGCGTTCCTCAGTAAGCACACAGGGGTGGGGAAGTCTCTGCATCGCGCCAGAGCCCTGCAGAAACGCCATGAAGACTTTGAGGAAGTTGCTCAGGTTTGCCAATCACACCCACTCTCAAATTTTCTTGCTTTTATCCCCTCCCTATTTCCCTTTGGTTGTATTTGAGCAAGCTTTCCTGAATTTAAATGGCATAATTAAATGAAGCACAGCCTCGACTAAAACTGTGTGTCCCAGACATGTGACATGGGAGCAAATCATTCTCACTGTATGGTATGAGCGTCATTATAAGAAGCATTCGGGGTAGGAATCAGCAGGTACCTTGTGATATATTATATGTATATCTGTGTTGCGATAAAATAATATTAGTATTCTTGGTGTTTGGTGTGTTATGATTCAAAACTGTGTTGGATTGTTTTGCTTTTTTACTCAACTTCGGGGCTTTGCACAACAAGCACTAAACTCACTGTATCATTTTAGAGCCACAGAACTAGCGTAGAGCACAGGCACATCAGTGACTATGTTTACATGAACACCTGAAAATGGCTTATTGCAAGAAATCGGCGCTCCGGTTTACATGCACTGTATAAGCGGCATACTCTTCAGACCCGTATACATGCAGCTCGGTCAGTAAGCTGCTTCGCTTTATTTCCAGATATTCCAGAGTTGTTGCTGTTTTTGTTTCCAATAGAACTCCAGGATTCCCCCAATATACAAGCGCATTAAAACATGAGGGACCGTCATTATTTTACATGGGTGTGTATCAAGGGATTAGTTTATAATGTATGTGCTTTTCCCTGTGTACTGCCAGAAATGTTGAATTCTTTCTGCTGTGTTGACATGGTGTTGTTCTCCATCCTATGACGTTTGTTATCCAGTCTGTTCACGCACATGTGCACTCTTTAAACACCCATCAGAATGCCGCATACGTGTTTGCATAAAGCCACATTCTCGAGGAGAAACCCAGGTGTCGCTATCTCTTAATACCTTAAACGCATAGGGAAATCAGCGTTCTCATTTACATTACGTTTCTGCAAAAGCGCTGGAATAAACAGTTTTCTTAAGTGCATGTAAACGTGGCTATTGTCACTATAAAAAGCGATGTGAAAACTCTCACAGTCTTGCAGTATGGAGGATCTGTTCAAGTATAGGTCTGTGCAGAACAATAATGGGTGTTTTCCAATCTGTGGGCATTTTCAAATCATGTTGGGCGTTTCTAAACTATCCAATGAATGTAGGGAATCTCAATGAATCCCACTGATTGGAAAAAAACCATTTTTGTTCTACTGAGACATAAGTCCTTTCAAATTAAATGTTTTGACCTAATGCCACAGTTCAATCTCCTCCCCCACCCCAAATATTTTTTTTGTAATACATTTTTTTTACTACAATGTAAATTTGTGGCATTAGAATATTGATACAATATTGTGGGAAAAATATTGCAGTATTTTAAATTATCAATATTTTCCCCCACCTTTAATCAGAATACATACACAAACGCTGATAAGCTACTCGAAGCAGCAGAGCAGTTGGCCCAGACAGGGGAATGTGACCCGGAAGAGATCTATCAGGCTGCCCATCAGCTGGAGGATCGGATCCAGGACTTTGTAAGGCGTGTGGAGCAGCGCAAGGTCTTGCTGGACATGTCAGTGGCTTTTCACACACATGTTAAAGAGGTAAGAAACAGGAAATGCCAGAAGAACACATAATTGCTCAATGTAGTTATAAATACTGCATGACCAAATTTTTATTCATAATTTAGCTGATAAAGTTTACTAAGCAAGTTTTGTATAGATTCTTTGTCAATGGATGATATTAAGATGTGTGACTTTTGTGTGTAGTTGTGGACATGGCTGGAAGAGTTGCAGAAGGAGTTGTTAGATGATGTGTACGCAGAGTCAGTGGAGGCCGTTCAGGACCTGATCAAGCGTTTCGGGCAGCAGCAGCAGACCACTCTACAGTTCACTGTCAATGTCATCAAAGAGGGAGAGGATCTCATTCAACAACTCAGGTACACGCTTTTCTCATCTGTCCAACAGCACTCTTAAATCACTTTTACTCTAGATGTTTTGGTGTGGAACAGAGTATGTGAGTGGAGAGGAGCATTCTTTAATCACTCCGCTCCACTCCGGATTGTCCATTTCCCGCTCCCTGCTCGCTCCATGCTCCTGGATTAGAGAAACCCTGCTACGTGTTCACTCCATTGCAAAATTTGCGCCTAACTACTTCTCCGCTGTAAAGTTATTTCAGTATGCTAATTAATATCATATCCTTTCATGCATGCAGAAGGTGTACTGAATGGA
>JAVLUX010000026.1:23895000-24012500 GCA_032164185.1 Moxostoma hubbsi | reverse complement strand
AGGGATGGGTATTTTGAGTACTCTTAACACATAAACGATTAATGGATTGCTTTGACATTTATAAGTTAACTTCAACCTTCAACTTTTGAACCTGTTTTTCTTATGAAAAATTGAGCAGTATGCATAAACAACAAGATCTAAATAAAAAAAATTAATAAGAAAAAAAACCTTTTGCACGCACGCATAGAAACTTAATTTCAAAGTCTTCTGAAGCAATACAATCACTTCAAATAATGGCAGAATTTTCTTATTGGGAAAACTAACTGCAAGGTTTGTGTGAGAGAAGCAGTTTCAATGTTGTCCACGGCAGGCAAAGGCTCAAAGGAAACTCAAATTGCAATATCCAACTAATGTTTTTACTTGTCGAATATTTAAAGCTGAACGAGTACTCTATTAATCGATTACTTGTGCACATCCCTAGTTTAGGCAGAGATATGATAAAGTAAAAGTGGTTAAGGTTCTGTATAATTATTGGGATTATTTAACATATACAGATTAGTTAACATATTAATATTATTATTAAGTAAATTGTAGAATTTTGGTCACAATATACTGATTTTTCATACCTGATTAACCTAAACATCCTGCACTTTTTACCCTCTAGCATGTAGACCACAGCGTAAGTGAGATGGACAGGGAAGTATAGCGTAGGGAGCGTTATTGTTACTCACTAGGACAGTTTATTTTGAATGAGAGGAGCAAGAACAGCAGAATTTATTAGAATTTCTTTTGTGTGTGTGTGTCTCAATTTCGGTGGCATTTTCCCCCCAAGCTCCTGTTAATTTCCAACCGTGCAGCCGAACCTCTGACTTAATAATTACTTGAAATTCCTACTGAGGTTTATATACTGCTAACCTTTTAATAAATATAGCATCTCCACTTGTTTTTAGATTGCTCTTTCAAAATAATTAAAATAAGTGTCCAGTTTTGATTTATTATTATTATTATTATTGCCATTTTTAATGACATTTCATTACCATCTCATGAACCCTTCTACAGTTTTGTCACAAAACCCCTGTAGGTGAACTGCCATAATTAGTAACCACTTATTACCTCATTTTCCTGCAGAGACTCTGCTATCTCCTGCAATAAGACCCCTCACAACAGTTCCATCAACCACATCGAGAGCGTCCTTCAGCAGCTGGATGAGGCTCAGGCTCAGATGGAGGAACTTTTTCAGGAGAGAAAGATCAAATTGGAGCTCTTCCTGCAGCTCAGGATCTTTGAAAGGGACGCCATTGATGTGAGTTTTATATATGTATCTTCTTCAGGAGGTTTGTGTTGGAGGCAGTACGTATGTGTTTAATTGTGTACTGAATGAAATATCACCCTAGTTTAAGACTTCCTGCTGTCTGATATGATTAACCAGCAATTAAGTAGCAGCAATCTTTACAAGCCAAGGATGAGCTACACCTACGTGTGATTGCTCTGGTAAAGGAATACCCTCTAACTAAGAGAGCACATTAGGACAGTTTATCTGGCTCTTTTGCGGAGTAATCTTGTTGTTTGCACACATTAGTATTTGACATCTGTTACTCTCACACAGCCGACAGTGAGTTTTTGTCTGACCGCTTCAATGTCTTTTTTTTTTTAATCTCAGATTATATCAGATCTGGACTCATGGAATGAGGAGCTCTCACAGCAGATGAATGACTTCGACACAGAAGACCTGACGCTGGCTGAACAGAGACTGCAGCACCACGCTGACAAAGCTCTTACCATGAACAACCTCGCCTTCCACGTCATCCACCAGGGCCAGGAGCTGCTGCAGTATGTCAACGAGGTTCAGGCATCCGGTGAGGGAAAAATACCAGTATGAGTTTTTACAATGACCGACCCCTATATCTATAGAGCAGGGTGCAAGGAAGTCCCCCTGCCTTTTAAAAAAAATCTAAAAACAGAGTTTATAGATGTGTATAAATCCCATTAGAAAAGTTACAATATTATAAGCACACAGTTTTACTACAGGATGGCAAACATTGCATATAGTGGTGTATTTTCCAACGTAATGCTAAAAAAAATTCAGTGAGATGTACACAACATTGTGAACAAGTCTGTCAGTAGATTTTTAAATTGACACAAAAAGACAGACAAAGCATGGCTATGGCCAGATGCCAATATTCTCGAAATGTGCCAAATATCCTGCCAAAATACTACAGTTTGAGGAACCTCTTACATGGACAAATACACATGCTACCATTTAAAACATTTTCCTCATTTTGTCAGACTGGCAAAAAAATGAAGCGCTTCCCACCAATGTTGTAATGCTAACATTAATGAGAGATGAACAGAGCACAGGGTCATTCAGCGGGCAATAGCAGCAGAGCTATGGGGCATTATGCTTGTGTGTGTGAGGTAATTTAAGGTTGTATTACAGACTGAGCTTAGTGCCAGTGGACAGGTCTGGATCAATCTCTGAGGCATTTTGGATATATGAATGTTGGATTTTAATTAGGGCTGTCAAACGATTCAAATGTTTAAGGGGGGGATGCAACAATGCTGTGTGTTTGTGTGAGTGATTGAGAGCTGATGCTGATAAGCAGAGCGTCTGAGAGGTCAGTGAACTGGAAAGCCACTTGGGTGTGTGCTGCTGGAAAAGCATTTTGTGATTGTGAAGACACTTTTGATGTGCGCCTGGCTCCCGCTTCCTCCCACACGATCAAAGGTCTTTCACAGTGTATTATGACGAGACATATTTGCTTCCTTTTATGGTGTTTTAACAGACATAATGTTTAGAGGAGCACAGTGGAAATAAATAGCTCTGGTCAAGTGACTATTTGCACCAGTCATGTGAAAAAAGTCTGCACTGTCATTTAAAATTGACAACTCTGTGTAAAATACATCAACAGCTCCTTTTAGACCACTTTCACCCCGTTCGGTGGGATTAAATGGGCTAAGATTACCATGTAGATTAGGGGCCAGTGGTAGCTCAGCGGTTAAGGCTCTGGGTTACTGACCGAAAGGTCGGGGGTAGCCCCATCACCGTCAAGATACCACTGTTGGGCCCTTGAGCAAGGCCCTCGACCCTATCTGCTCCAGGGGCACTGTTTCATGGCTGACAGCTTAGTTGGGATATGCGAAAAACTGTATTTCATTGGCTCTGTACCTGTACTCTGCACAATGACAATAAAGTTGAATCTTAAACTTACCTGCAGTGGCTAGTGCACTCAAACTCAAAAGTGTATAAAAAGCACTGTTATGCAGAGACACTGTAACAGAACCTTGGAAACTGTGCGCAGCAGGGTTTCAGTTAGCTGGGAATGTCCGACAAATCAAAAAATGGTTTGCGCTGCCACAGAGGACTTTCCCGACAGTTTGCGAAGTTAAAAAGCAGCCTGCGTTTGTCCGGTCTTGCATGCCAGTTTAAAACTCTTCCTTTAGCACATCGGTTGATTTAACAGGTGAGTTGATCCTGAAATTCAGAGTTAATTCATGATAACGTAACATGTAAACAAACAACATAAAAGAATGTCGCGCACCCGTTTAGGGTGATTCAATCAGAAGTGGACAATCAAGACACATCACCATTATAACTGGTTGTATAATGCTTTTTTTTATGACTACTTGTGTTTGGATGTCGTGGGAGAGACTCTGGTATAATGACAGATTAATCATTAGGCCTATGTCAGTGTATGATATAGCGCAAAAAGTAAAAGAAGAAAAATAAAGCGCTGAAAGCACGCGCACCAATTCTCATAATTATACTTGCATTTAATCGAAGCACAAATATGATATTACGAGCAGAATTCAGAGTAATTTAGTGTAATACCTGAATTAACAGAGCTTGAAATGTGCATGCTTTGAGAAGTTATCCGGCAAACTTTGTCATTCCTGGACACGTTGGCCAGCGCTAAAACTCTGGTCCGCAGTGCAAGGCAGGTGTTCAAATGGCTGCTGCAATCATGTTTCGAGCACTATCTAACTGTGTTTTTTGTGTGCTTCATTCTAAATGTTGCCCTGCTTTGCTACATTGATAATTCTTGGCAAAGTTCTCAGCATAATGTCTGCCACCATCTGCTTTCACAATGATCAATGCATGGTTTATTAAAAGGGTCATATAAGGACGTGCGTTAATGGTGTTAAAAAAAATTTGTGGCGTTAAAGGAATATTCTGTTAACTTGTTATTATTGACAGCTCTAATTTGAATCATGCACTATTAGATGGCTTTCTGCAGCACATCAGAACACACATGTGATGTGGGAGATGAGCTGTGAGGTGGCTTAAGTCTGATAGCCAGAAGGTTTGAGGGTTCAATCCTAACTTGGAGCAAGGCATGAGCTGTTACCATTGTACCCTTGAGCAAAGAAACTGTGGTTATGTCACATTTACTCAAACTCATGTAAACCTTTTTCTTTTTTTCTCTGGATCACAAAAAGAGATGTTTTTTGATAATATTCATACTACTCTTGCCATACAATGAAAGCAAACAGTGACCATGGACTCTCAAGCTTGAAAAAGGACAAAAATTGTCTGTACAACACATGCACTGTATTCCTAGTTTTCTGAAGCTATGCGATGTAAGATGACAGTCACTGGAAATATTTTTCACGACCATAATTCTTAATTTAGCGCTGTAATCAATCACAAGACACACGTGATCCAATGTCATTTGCCATCGTTGACATCGAAACTGGTAAATGATGAAAGAATTTTAAGTGTTTACATTAACTATTCTTTTAATGACATTGTTTTAGAGGTATTGTCCATGCTATTAGTGTATGGTAAGTCACTTTGGACAAGAGTGTCTGCTAAATAACTACTTATTGAAGAAGTGTTTGTTTTATGAAGTGAGAGGTGAGAGCCAAAATGTGTCTTGTAAAATTATATCCCCTTTTTTTCTTTTTCTCCAGGTGTGGAGTTGCTCTGTGACAGGGATGTGGACATGGCTACCCGTGTTCAGGATCTTCTGGAGTTCCTGCATGAGAAACAGCAGGAGCTAGATGTGGCTGCAGAGCAGCACCGCAGACACCTAGAGCAGTGCGTTCAACTCCGCCACCTACAGGCTGAAGTCAAACAGGTGTTTGTCTCTCTCTTTCAGTTAGCAAAAACTAAAATGTAATCCTATGTAAAGATTCCACAAAGAATTTTTTTTTTACTGTTTTTTTTTTTTTTTTTTTTTTTTTTGCCAAAGTGAGTTACATATTCATATAGCAGTGAAGTTCACTTGTTCATTAGCATCATTGTCTGCAGATGCAAGTTGTAATAATACAGATTTGCTGTGGATATTAGTTATTAATCATATATACATTGCATTACAAAAATATTCATCACATTTGTTTTTATGCTGCAGCCTTATGCTAAAATGCTTTAAATATTTATTTTCCACATCAATCTACACTCCATACCCCATAATGACAAAGCAAAAACCAGATTTTTGATAACTTTTGCAAATGTATAAAAATCTATAAAAAGAAATATCACAATGACATAAGCATTCAGACCCTTTACTTTGAGACTTGAAATTTAGCTCAGGTGCATCCCATTTCTCTGGATTATCTTTGAGTTGTTTCTACACTTTGATTGAAGTCCACCTGTGGTAAATTCAGTTGATTGTACATGAATTGGAAAGGCACACACCTGTCTATATAAGGTCTCACAGCTGAAAATTCATATTAGAGCAAAAACCAAGCCATGAGGTCGAAGGAACTGGCTGCAGAGTTCAGAGACAGAATTGTATTTTGGCACAGATCTGGGGAAGACTACAATTGATGGTTCCAAACAGCACAGTGGCCTCCATAATTCTTAAATGGAAGAAGTTTGGAACAACCAGGATTCTTCCTACAGCTGGCTGCCCAGTCAAACAGAGCAATTGGGGGAGAAGGGCCTTTTAAAGAGGTGAACAAGAACCCGATGGTCATTCTGGATGAGCTCCAGAGATCATGTGTGGAGATGGGTGAAACTTGCAGAAGGACAGTCATCACTGCAACACTCCACTGATCTGGGCTTTATGGCAGAGTGGCCAGAAGGAAGACTATCCTCAGTTCTAGACACGTAAAAAAGCACCTAAAGGACTCTCAGACTGTGAGAAACAAGATTCTCTGGTCTGATGAAACTGATGGCCAGTCAGAGCCCAGACTTGAACCCGATCGAACATCTCTGGAGAGACCTGAAAATGGCTGTCCACTGATGGTTCCCATCCAACCTGAAAGAGCTTGAGAGAATCTGCAGTGAAGAATGGCAATCCAGGCGTGCAAAGCTTGTCGCATCATACCCAAAAAGACTTGAGGCTGCAATCGCTGCCAAAGGTGCTTCAACTAAGTACAGAGTTAAGGGTTCAAATACTTATGTCAGTGTGACACTTCAGTTTTTTCTTTTTAAGTTTTGAGTTGTCAAAAAAAAACAATGATTTGTCATTATGGGACATGGAGTGTATATTGATGTGAAAAAAATTATTTATAGCATAAGGCTGCAACATATCAAAATGTTAGGAAAAATTAAGGGGTCTGAATACTTTCTGAATGCACTGTATGTACTATACACCAGGGGTACTCAATTGGCGGACTCTGGTCCGGATCTGGACCGAAGGACAATTAAATCTGGACTGAGCTCTGAAGCTTTGTGCTAGTTATCTGACACCTGGCTAAGTGATTATGTAAGCATACGTGTATTCGCCTGCAGAGTGGGAATAAATGGCGTTCAGCACTAGAGAGAACTATTTCTCTCTAGAGTGGGAATAAAGCTCGTTCAGTGCTACTCACTTTATTCCCACTCTGCGCGCGTTGCTTCTCTCGCTATAGACAGGCGCCACATAAAGCCTAATTTACTGTACGTACGAGTTGCAGGTGCGGTTATTTTAACAACAACGGAGACAACGCTACAGATACTGGTGTCTTTTGCTTAAACACTGCAGAAAACAATAATTAAGTGAAACTATCTTCATCTGTCTGATATGTGGTTTAGCTAACCCAGGTTTGTGTCAGGACAAGTTAATGTGCCACCTTAAGACTATAACATTTTTTCCATCTAAATTTAGCTTCATTAATCAGCATGTTACGAGCCTTTCATAATAAACAGATTTTTGTTCTAATTTTGTGAAAATGAAGCAGAGATGTCATCATGGCAAGGAAAGACTATTTATCCTTAAATTAATCAAACAGATGCTTCACTGTTATGTAAATTGTTTGCTTGTTGTTAGTAGATTCTCACTTTAAGGAAAATATAAAAATAGTCCATTCAGGCACCCCTGAACCCACAGTATTTTATTAGTCAAAAGGCCTTCTATGTCCCATACATTGGTATAGATTCTGAAAAATATTTCAACAAAACCTGGACTGCTGTCTTAATATTCACATCCAAGTGCCCTCAACAGATGAAGTCTTTATTAAATATTTTAATCTTTTTGTAGAAAAGATCTCTCGGACCCCACTAGCTTTCTCTGGGCCCCCAATGTCCCCAATGTTTTTTTTCTTTTTTAAAATTTTTTTTACAAAGTGCTATTGCTGTCAGCATGGCAAGTTATTAAAACTATATTTTTTATAATAAAAAAAAGATGCATAACTTTCTAGCCATATAACTACTGACACCATGTAAGCTACATACTATCTGGACCTGGAAATGTAGAGATCGGACCTCTTGGAACTTTATTTGAGTACCCCTGCTATTGTGTGTGTGTGTGTGTGTGTGTGTGTGTAAACATACAGTTGAAGTCAGAAGTTTATATACACTAAGGTGAAGTCATTAAAACACATTTTTAAACAAATTTACAGATTTAATATTAGCAAACTTTAGTTTTGACAAGTCGTTTAGGACATCTACTTTGTGCGTGATAGGAGTAATTATTCCAACAAATGTTTACAGACAGATTGTTTCACTTTTAATTGACTATATCGCAATTTCAAAAGGACGTTTAAATACACCAAGTTAACTGTGCCTTTAAGTACCTTGGAAAATTCCAGAAAATTATCTCAAGCCTTTTGACAATTGGCCAATTGAAGGTGTACCTGTGGAATTAACAAAATCAGAAAACAATCTAATCGAGATCTTTTGAATCAGAAACTAATTGAGAAATCTGTAGCACTCAGGAAACCCTTAGTCAACAAACACGTATATTACGGCAAATTACATTGTCATCACTGTGCTAAACCTAGTGCTGGAGACCTTTTTTATTCTTCTTTAAAAAAAAATACAACTTTTCTAAATAGAGAGTGGATGGATATCAGAATTTGTTATGCATTCTAATGTGGAACTGCTGTGATTTGTTCACTTGTGGGTGTTAAACTCTGACCTGTGTGTGATGACATGTTGCAGGTGCTAGGTTGGATCCGTAATGGCGAGTCAATGCTGAACGCAGGTCTGATCACAGCTAGTTCCCTTCAGGAAGCTGAGCAGCTGCAGAGAGAGCATGAGCAGTTTCAGCATGCTATCGAGGTCAGTGATCTTGACTTCTGTTCCTCATCCACCTTTTCACCTCTCATTCTCTTGGTTCTTCCTTCAGTCAGCCCATTTCCTTTCTCTAGGTCCGGCACTCAAACTATAATTATTGTAAACATGCCATCAGTGCTAGCATGTCTCCACATACTGTACGCACACACACACAAAGTAACAAAACCTCTTAATGGCTGAACATATTGATTGCTGCCTTGTTTTGCTGGCCCATTTTCTTCCCGCCCTAGTGAAAAGAATAGATGGCGCATGCTATGGCCTGAGCTGTCCTGTCTGTCTCGTTTTGTTCTCTTGCACAGATAGTAGGTCTCATTCACTAATAATTGCATATGAAAAGAAGAGTTTTGGCGAAACAAACAAGTTATAGCTTATTAAGGCTGCATTTAAATGCAGAATGTATTTCAGAGTGAGCTATAACATGCATAATTTTTTTTTATCTGAAATAAGACTTACTGTTGAATCAATTAGTTATCCATTTAAAAAAAAAAAATCCACTTTTCACATCCATGTTTCTAAGGTCACCATGATTTTTGCATGTAAACTCAGCAAAAAAGACAGTGTATTTTAAAGATAATTTTGTAAAAATCCAAATAACTTTACAGATCTTTATTGAGAAGGGTTTCAAAATGTTTTCCATGCTTGTTCAATGACCCATAAACAATTATTGAACAAGCACCTGAGGAACGGTCATTAAGACACAAACAGCTTACAGATGGTAGTCAATTAAGGTCATAGTTAAAGAAACTTAGGACACTAATGGGGCTTTTCTACTGCACGGTATGACTCAACTCTGCTTGCTTTTTTGGGGGTTTTCCACTGTGGATAGTACCTGGTAATTTTTTAGTACTACCTCGGTTGAGGTTCCAAGCGATCCGAGCTGATACTAAATGTGACGTCAAAACCCTGCAGATCACTGATTGGGCAGAGAAAATCGTCACTACCTGCATCATTGCTATAAGCTAGATAGCAGGTTAGCTTACCCTCGTGTGTCATCTTTTAGCTAACACAATGATGTTCTCGTCTGTGCTTTGGTGTATGATTTCCCAAACTCTCCTGTTTTATTTTTTTAAGCGGTATTTTGTCTTGCTGCCGTCAGCCTCTTTTGAAACAAAGTTTGTCATCTTGCTGTGAAAAACAGTTTAAGATGATGTCACGGCGCAACTATGGCGGTCAGCCTATAATCCCTCCCACATTGTGGCTGCACTAAACTGCAGTGGAGAAGCAAGCTCAGAAAAGTAAAGCAAGCAGAGGCATATCAAGTCAAACTGTAACGTGCAGTGGAATTGCAGTTCAGTGGAAGTGCCATAAGGAGACCTTTTTTTACTGACTCTGAAAAACACCAAAAGAAAGATGCCCAGGGTCCCTACCCATCTGCGTGAACGTGCCTTAGGCATGCTTCCTGGAGGCATGAGGACTACAGATGTGGCCAGGGCAATAAATTGCAATGTCCGTACTGTGAGACACCTAAGACAGCACTACAGGGAGACAGGAAAGACAGCTGATTGTCCTCGCAGTGACAGACCACATTTAACAACTCCTGCACAGGACTAGTACATTCGAATATCACACCTGCGGGACTGGTAAAGGATGGCAACAACAACTGCCTGAGTTTCACCAGGAATGCACAATCCCTCCATCAGTGCTCAGACTGTCCGCAATAGGCTGAGGACTGGACTGTAGGCCTGTTGTAAGGCTGGTCCTTACCAGATATCACCGGCAACAACATCGCCCATGGGCACAAACCCACCTTCACTGAACCAGACAGGACTGGCATGATGTACTCTTCACTGATGAGTCGTGGTTTTGTCTCACCAGGGGTGATAGTGGGACTCACGTTTATCGTTGAAGGAATGAGCGTTACACCGAGGCCTGTACTCTGGAGCGGGATCGATTTGGATGTGGAGGGTCCATCATGGTCTGGGGCGGTGTGTCACAGCATCATTGGACTGAGCTTGTTGTCATTGCAGGCAAACTCAGTGCTGTGCGTTACAGGGAAGACATCCTCCTCCCTCATGTGGTACCCTTCCTGCAGGCTCATCCTGACATGACCATCCAGCATGACAATGCCATTATACTGCTCATTCTGTGCGTGATTTCCTTCAAGACAGGATGTCCAGCGAAGAGCCTGGATCTCAATTGAGTACGTTTGGGACCTATTGGATAGGAGGGGGAAGGCTAGGGATGTCCCCCCCCAGAAATGTCCGGGAACTTGCAAGTGCCTTGGTGGGAGAGTGGGGTAAAATTTCACAGTAAGAACTGGCAAATCTGGTGCAGTCCATGAGGATGAGATGCACTGCAGTACTTAAAGCAGCTGGTGCTTCAGGGGCACATTATTCCATTTCTGTTTGACACGTCTATGAAACTTTTTCTTTTTTTTTTTTTTTTAGACTGTTTACGTCTTAGTTGTTGAATCTCTTTGTTCATACAAATATTTACACATGTTAAGTTAACACAGTAAAATCAAAGCAGTTGAAAGTGAGAGGACGTTTCCTTTTTGCTGGGTTTATGTGGTTTGAGATTTTATACTCCGTGTAGAACATTTTTTTTATTGTGAACATTGATAAATTCTGATTTTCTTAAAACTTTTCAAACTAGTTTTACTCGTGGTTAGTGAATGAGACCCAATCTGTTTGCTTTTAACTTCCCCTCTTTTAATGAAGAACCAGGATAACATCAGATCTTCTTTATCTGGAACACTATTAGACCTGTAGGGACAAAGGCTCTATTAGAACAATATTCTCATTTCCTGCTGCTGTCAGGCTACCATTCTTTCTGTTTTCTGTACTTATTACTAAAGGCTGTTCTGTAAGTCAAGATATAGGCTTTAAACTGCCTTTTGTGGACAGATAATAAACTATCAGTTGTATCTCGCCCTTAGTTGTCTTAAGCCGTCTGACTCCTGCCTGCCTGTCTGTCTTTTTATCTTTGTATACCTGTAGTTTTAGTCCTTTTGTGTTTTATCTGAAATGTTTTCTCCTCTTTGCAGAAAACCCATCAGAGCGCCCTACAGGTCCAGCAGAAAGCTGAGGCCCTGCTGCAGGCTAATCACTATGACATGGACATGATCCGAGACTGTGCTGAGAATGTGGCGTCCCACTGGCAGCAGCTCATGCTGAAGATGGAGGACCGGCTCAAACTGGTCAACGCGTCTGTGGCCTTCTACAAGACCTCTGAACAGGTCGAGTGAAGAGTTTGGCTCACTGATGGGGTGTGGTGGTGCCTTTAAGTGGTCAAGCAGGGCGCTTAGAAGCCAGCAGAGTTATGCTGCATAGTAAATAACCAGATTGCTTAGGTTGTCTCCAAGTACAGGTTTCCCACCATCATTGAAAACCTAATATATAAATTTTTCGAGTTGTACATCAGTCTGGAATTTGGGGTATCGTTTGAAAGCTTAGAATCTAAACTTTTCATAGACAACCAACCCTTCTGCATTTATGTTGCATAAAATAACAAAAGGCCTGAAAAAATTTGTGTCACAAATCAGCACCACCTACTGGTCATGTGGTAGAAATATTGATATGAATATAAAAGTCTTTAAAATAGCACTTAAATAGAAAAATCATATATCAAATGAAAGCTCTGTACAATACAGTATTTTGTTGCTATAATACCACAGTTTACATTTTTTTCAAAAGAATCTCAAACTGAAATATATTTGTAAGGCATCAAATATTTGTATTTGATGCCTTACAAATATATTTCACTTTGAGATTCTTTTGAAAAAAGTCTCTCGTCTCTGATATGCTGATCACTGCCGCTGTACTTTTTAGGCAGTTTTCTAAAAACAAATTGCCATTTTTTTTACTTTCGCTGTGGGCTTGCTTCTGTGAATAATCCAATGTTATATCTTAGATGTCCAGAACAAAATAAGCGGTCCAGTAGTAAATACATACTAAACAAATCATTGAAAATATATGTTAACAACTTTTGATGATAAAAAGTAATACATCATTGCAAAGAGGAGGATCTCGGCTTTGTAATGACACATAGATCAAGCTTCCAGTCCACTCAGAGGCCGAGATATTCGATGAAACAATGGGGTTGGTGCATGAAATTACACTGGATGTCAATGGATGAGCACATCTATGAGGGCTAAAATGTTTTAGAGCGCCACCTACTTTGCAGATTGGCATTTTATGAAGGAAGGTGATGGAGGAAAATAATTTTTTCTAATACTTGCTGCCATCTAGTGGAATAAAATAAGACTATTTGGAGGGAGACGAGGTGTACAGAACTAGAATTACATGCTTATTTAAGACAACACAACAAAAAGATTGAAAGAAATGAAAAAATGAGTGGCAATTAGTCCACAGTATGTGTGTGTGGGGTGAGCTTTTATGTTTTTGTGTGAAAAATCCCCCAGAGTTAAAGAGTTTAATGGAAAAGTTACATTTTTGACACTGGTTCCCATGATACCCTGGAATTATTATGTAATTTTAAAATTGTTTTCATTTCAATTTCAAAATGAATACATTTTCTAGATGTGCTCTGCTGCTTAAATATTTTATTGACTGGAATAGATATTGCTCTTGTATAGAGTAACACTTGCTTGCAAGCCATGTGATGTTCGATTTTTGAGCGAATCGTTTTTTTGAGTTAGTTCTTTTCAATAAATTGGTCAAACCAGTTTGCAGCTTGTGATTCATTTGAATTAGAGTGATTAAAAAATATCTTTAACCAGTGACCACAAATAATTGGAAAAATAATAATGGAAATTCATTGGTCAAAATAAGTGGGAACACTGTTATAATGCAGCAGGAATTTGAAGGCCAATCTTGCTTTTTGTGCTCTACTGTAGGTGTGTAGTGTGTTGGAGAGTCTGGAGCAGGAGTATAAGCGTGAGGAGGACTGGTGTGGAGGAGCGGACAAACTCGGGCCCAACTGTGAAACTGACCACGTCTCTCCCATGATCAGCAAGCACCTGGAGCAGAAAGAGGCCTTCCTCAAGGTAACATATACAAACCCAGAAGACACATAATGCATCTTATTAGAGAGTGTAATTATCTGGAGTTTAATTTGTTTATTGCTCTTTTTGTTTCAGGCGTGCACCTTGGCCAGACGGAATGCTGATGTGTTCCTAAAATACATGCACAGAAACAGCGTTAGCATGCCAGGGATGTTGAGTCACGTGAAGGCACCTGAACAACAGGTCAAAAGTGAGTCACGTCCCACAACACACGATTCACTTTACTACACATGCACACTCAAATCTATAACATTAAAAAGAAAAACACTTGAGGACTGATAACGACACCTGTATTAGACCTACAATGTCCCCATCTAATGCAATGAAATTAATTTATATTAAGTGTGCCATGAAATGTGTCCAAACACTTTTTAGGAGCCCCTGTAAATGGAGTCATTAAATTGTTCTCCTCAAGTGTCCCTGTAGCATTACAAATCTAGTTTCACTCTTCAAACCACAAGGCTACAGATGCCACCTCTGCATGTTTTCTTCTTATTTACCAGTCTTCCCTCTGCTGGCTCTTTGAGAATATGGCTAAACACAGTCTGTCTTCCCCATAGGGGTTTACAGTTGATCTTACATTCTGCTGAGCTGTCTGAAACAGCTCTGTTGTGCCATCTAGTGCTAAAACTGCTCACAATACTCTGAGTTTCAGCAGCTGGCCCACTTTGGTCCACTTTAGCCCAGTTTCGAATGTGTGCATTTTGAATGTGGCCCTGTTCTGCACTGTTCTTATCTGAGTGTGCTTTCAGTGACTCAGATAAGGTAACAGTAAGTGGGTCAGGCCTCTGTACAGAGATGGCAGCTTACTGCAGAATTGTAACAGCACTACTCCACTGAGACGCATCATTTTAACTTTTTGCCTCAGACACACTCTATGTTCTCTATTAGTGAGAAATGCATTTTAGCACTCAATAATGGTGTCTGATAAAAGTGTCCCCATGTTTTTTTTTTTTTTAAAAGACCTCATGAAATCAGTGTTGGAGTTTTGTGGCTTTTAGTCTTTGTGAGTTAGTTTTGAGACCATCAAGATGCTAGTGTACTTCTAAATGTTGACAAAATTAACTTTTAGCAGATATTTGAATTTTAAAATCTGTAGTCTTTCTCTTCCAGGAAAGTGAACTAAAAATATTGATGACTCTTCTTGCACCCATGGGTTTATCAGATTTGTGTCCAATAAAATACTCTCTAGAATGAGAATAACCCTCCCTTTAATGCTTTCTTCTGACTAGCAATAGCCATTAGCAAATCAGGGTTCATGGCTTTGGTGTAAACTAAAAGCAACTGACTAAATGAAAAGGGGATAAGCTTTTCAAAATGTCCCAGAACAACCTATTTCACAAGGAATTATTATATAGTGTTTTATAATAGAGTTTTCGGTGGAGGAAAACCCTGTGCCAGTGTGGATTAGAGGTGTGAACATGGCAAAATCGCTACATTTTTTTAAAACTAAAAACAGTGTGGATGAGGCATAATTTATTACATTTTTGTGTGTATTTTGTTCTGTTTTTTTTGGTTTGTGTTGTATTGTATTTTGTGATTTTTGTTTTTAATTCCATTCATTTGAAATACTTGCAATGTACAGTATATATTATATTTATGATGATTAAATTGATTTTGAAGACGTTGTCTAGTAAGTAAAGAGCTGTACTGTGAGCTCAAATGTTTCAGGTACACAATCACCATTGTACCTTTGTGCAAGGCATTTGTAACTGGTAGTTCCAGGGGAAACTTAACTTGGTTATGTTGTGAAACCAAATTTCACACGGCCCTGGTTGTGATTCTCACAGATTCTATTTTGTAACCCTAATTCATCCTCTTTAAAATGTGATTTGCTTCAAAGTGTGTCATGGTTGTGAATATTCACATGTGTTTTTGATGTGTAGATATCCTAAATGAGTTGCTGCAGAGGGAAAATCGCGTCCTGCACTTCTGGACCTTGAGGAAGAGGAGACTAGACCAGTGTCAACAGTATGTGGTGTTTGAACGCAGTGCCAAACAGGTATGATGTCTCTTGCTCTCTCCTTCTCCATCTGTTCCTTTGATCTTTCATCTGTCTGATATTTCAGTAATACTGAGACTCATAGACTCTTTGCCATGTCTCTAATTAACCTATACAAAGACTTTATCATTAAGCCAATTACCTTTTTATTTCAGGACTCACTCTGAAAGACTGTGGTCCTCTGTTTTTATGTGTGTGTCTTCATATTCAACAGCATGCTTATATACATGATCATTGGAACGATCTAAAAACATTTGGTCATAAATATTAGGCTAATTATGTGACATGTTATAATTAATATTCAATGTGTCCATTAAATAATTAATATTCAATTTACATCTAGGAAAAATGAGACTCTTGAAATATAAAGATCATCTACCAAAAATTAAGGGGATGAACTTAATCATTTCAGTTATAGTGGTTGCTATGGCCCTGCTCATTGAAATTCCTAATGTGCATTTATTACAAATGTCTCCCAACAGTGCTCAATAACCATATCTAGGGCTGTCACAATTATGAAATTTGGCTGACAAATCAATTGTGAAATAAATAATTGTGATTATGACAATTAATGGGCTCTTTTAGGGCTTTCACGGTTAATTGTCATATTTCTTAAGGTCTTTTTTTTACATATTTAACTTAAAATATATAAGTATAGTAGTAAAATAAGGATATGTGATTTCCTTTTAAGGCTTTAAAACTATATGAATGCAAAATTTGAAATGAATTTTTTTCTAAAAACTTTACTGAAAACTGTAGTTTTGGTCAATTTTATATTTCCATTGTTGTTTTGGAGCTCATAAAAAAAATTATTATTTATATATATATATATATATATATATATATATATATATATATATATAAACGTATCGGAGCGCTAAAGAAGCGCTTCACACACTCTTCCGGACATGAACTGCTCTGGTTGACATCCGCCGTGTTGCTTAGTGATGCTCGAAGTTCAACTGAATGACACACAAAAGTGCAGTTGATGCCATTTATATATTCGCTTAAAATTCCCTTATTTGAAGTGCACAATAATCATGACAGGCCTTACCATATCAGATTATTCTGTTTCGCCATGCAAATAAAATGTTTTTCTTTCTGTTTGTTCAGGCTCTGGAGTGGATTCACGACACCGGTGAGTTCTATCTGTCTACACACACCTCCACGGGCTCTAGCATCCACCACACACAGGAACTTCTCAAAGAACATGAGGATTTTCACATTACAGCCAAGGTACAACTCCACAGGACCAATGGCAAAAACCTGGGAGACACCTTTAACTCTGCAGTTCCCTTAATCTCTTTCTCATCGTGTGTCCTCAGCAAACCAAAGAGCGCGTGAAGCTGTTGATACAGTTAGCAGATGGCTTCTGTGATAAGGGTCACGCCCACGCGGTGGAGATCAAGAAATGGGTGACGGCCGTGGACAAACGCTATCGAGACTTCTCCCTTCGCATGGAAAAGTACCGCACCTCTCTGGAGAAAGCACTCGGCATCTCTTCTGACTTGAGCAAGGCAGTATGTTTTTCCTCTTCTCATAATAGCATAATGTGTGAACATTCGGAAAGGCTGTAGGGTCTTGACATGCCTCATCATTGCACTCTGGATTAGAACCATAATCCAGATTTATTGCTTGAGTTTCTGCCTACAATCAAATTGTCTATATTTCCTCAATGTTACGCAGGCTGTTAGAACATTATGTGAAATAACTAGTAAATGCATGAAGCCCAATGAGATAAAGAATCGTCCTGCAGGAAAAATGCAGTCATTTGTTTGCTAAGGGTGCTTTCATACTTCGATTGCTTGGTCCGATCCCGAGTTTGTTTCCTCCACCCTCCCCCTGCCCCCACTGGTCTCTCTATACATCATAAAATTTGGGTCCAAACCGCGGTCAGAGTACGTATGTCATCAACGTGAGCACAAGCGGCAACGGTTTACCACAGTAACTAGGTAACAACTCGAGAAGACGTCAGCTTCACTTTATTGAATCATTAGTTTCTTTGGATTTACCATGCAACCGCTGCTACGGATGCATTGAATGTGCAATGATGTGAAGAATGTTAGTGTTTGTTTCCCGCAAGCCCACGGATGCATGGCAAAAGATGTGAATAATGTGAGCTGCTCTATGAAGAGGGTTTCGCAGGTGTGCACCCAAGTTCGGAAAACATTGTTTAATCATCCATATGAAGTGATCTTTGATGTCAAATGAACCTGTGTGCACACCAGAAGTGCTAGCGTGAAAGCACCCTAAGGGACAAATGTGTTCTTGAGTTCCAATGAGTCTTTGAAACTGAAACAAGATGGTTTGATCATTTCACAGAGTAAAGACCTGCAGTTGGACATCATTCCAGCAAGTGCTCTAGGGTCAGACGTCAAACTGAGGGATGCTGCCCATGAACTTAACGAAGAAAAGCGCAAGTCTGCACGCAGGAAGGAGTATGTGTTATTAGTTTAATAAATGTATTGCTATTTTTGTAACCTAATTAACAGAGTTTCAATGCAATTTCAAATTTGAGACCTTTAGCAAGAGAGAAACCTGCATTTTAGATATAGTAATTGTTGTTTTGTTATCCGCTTCTGTATAGCTTCATCATGGCTGAGTTGATCCAGACAGAAAAGGCTTATGTGCGAGACTTGAGGGAGTGTATGGATGTGAGTATTTCTTAATGTTTTTGCCATCTTTTGCATCTCTTACTGAAGACAGCTTTAAATAAAATTATACATTTGAATCTTTTCCCCTCTTTGAATTGCACGCTCCCTCTCTTTGTTCACCCAGACATATCTATGGGAGATGACCAGTGGCGTAGAGGAGATCCCACCAGGGATCGTCAACAAAGAGCACATTATTTTTGGTAACATGCAGGACCTCTATGAGTTCCATCACAAGTAAGTTCACAGTTATAGCACAAAAAAAATAGTTTCAGTCCCTTAAAGTGTCCTCTGTATGTGAGCTACTGTGCTGTATTTCTTGTGATTTTAGATTTATTAATTCTCTATTTCTTTCAACTAGTATATTCCTCAAAGAACTAGAGAAGTATGAGCAGCTTCCTGAAGATGTGGGTCATTGTTTTGTGACTTGGGTGAGTAGAGGTTATTGGGCATGTATTTGTGAACTGAGATTACAGCCGTTTCTTTCAGATAAGGATCATGAAAATGTTATGTTATCTTTTTGTAGGCCGATAAGTTCCAGATGTATGTGAACTACTGCAAGAACAAACCAGACTCCACTCAGCTTATACTTGAGCATGCCGGAGGATACTTTGATGTGAGAAATATCTTTATGATTAATGATCAACCTCTTCAGTCAATAACTGAACACTTTTTGTCTTTATATTCTCAGACTTTGTTTATATTTTATTGGCACTTAATAATGGCACAGGCACAGAGCCTATAGATGCACGAACAAACACAAAAAAACGTAAATAATATGTTCAGTTAAAGGTTGTTGAAAGCAACACACCAGTTTCAACGGCAATTGTGAAAGACATTGATGTTCTGTTATTCTTGCTGTTACAGGAGATCCAACAGAGGCATCGCCTGGCCAACTCCATCTCTTCATACCTCATCAAACCTGTGCAGAGAATTACCAAGTACCAACTGCTGCTCAAGGTAAATACAAAGCATTAAAGGGATAGTTCACACAAAAATTGTTTTTCCACACCTTTTTTTACCATAGAAATCTTTTTTGCGTTTTTACCTTATATTTATTGTGCGAGAATCAATGTGTTCATCCAAAAGCTGAAAAATGTTGCTTTCAGAGACTTTACACTTCACACTGGAGGTTAAGTAATTCAATAAATATGGAGCAAAAGAGCATCATATAGCTCTATGCAGATGAGTGCATTCAATCCAAAATTCTTATCAAAAGTTCAGTTTCAGGCTGCAGATGGTGTTTTGACCACTCGACATGTTTGGCAGACATGGAATAGTGATAATCAGTACATAGATTCAGAATTTATCATGTATAATTGTATTTCATTATGGTTGCCAGTGATTGGATGATGCTGGCCATTACTTGTACTAGGATTAATTATGCTAATTTCTGATGTAATGTCTCAAAAACATGAATTACCAACACTCCTGAAAACATTATAAACAATATGATTAAAATATGTCTTTCTATAGCTTGCTGTAATTTAATATCTCATAATAGTCCCGCTGTCCACATATGTTGCCACACATTTTTAGGAAATTTGTTTATTATTTATTTATTATAATTTTTTTTACATGTTTATTAGGTGCTTCTAGTTACAGATCAAAAGAGGAAATGGAAAATGCACACAGTAGTCAAGCTCTGGTCGCAGGATGTTAAATGTATCATAATGGTCCATAAGATGTGTTCACTGTATTCCTGGTCGTCTTAAGCCATGTGATAGTTTTGTGTGAGGAGAAAACCAAAATTTAATAGGGATCCCAATTCACTTTCATTATATGGAAAAGAGTGGCCAGTACATTCTTCAATATTTCCCCTTTTATGTTCCATGGAAGAAAGTAAGTTATGTGAGTTTGGAATGAAAATATGACAGAATTGTATTTTTTTAGTGAACTTTTGCTTTAATGCCATCTGGTTTGATTGAAGGCTTTGGTGGTAAAAAGAGTAGATTTTGATGGTAACATTAGGTATTTGTGCTTTCAGGAGCTCCTGACATGTTGTGAGGAAGGAAAAGGTGAAATCAAAGATGGTCTGGAGGTCATGCTCAGTGTTCCCAAGAGAGCCAATGATGCCATGCACTTGAGCATGCTGGAGGGTGAGTGGACACACTCAGGCACATAAACAGACATACAGCGCAGGATGAAAAAATCTCTAACCACACTGAATACAATCAGGGTTTGATGAGAACATCGAGTCCCAGGGAGAGCTGATCCTGCAGGAGGCCTTCCAGGTGTGGGATCCCAAGACCTTGATCCGTAAGGGACGGGAGCGTCACCTTTTCCTCTTCGAGATGTCGCTCCTCTTTAGCAAGGAAGTTAAAGACTCCAATGGCAGGAGCAAGTACCTCTACAAGAGCAAGCTTTTTGTAAGCATCATCTATTCCTAAATTAAGTTTAACAACATCTTTATATAATTTATATAATGGATGTGTTTGTTATAAATGCTATGTTCTTCCTCAACGTAGACCTCTGAACTGGGTGTTACTGAACACGTGGAAGGTGATCCATGCAAATTTGCTCTCTGGGTCGGACGGACTCCAACTTCAGATAACAAGATTGTCCTCAAGGTATCAGTGTCTGCAATAGATCTTTTTCTCTTTGCTTTTTTCTTTCTCTCCATCTCTCTCACTCTTTTCTTGCTCTGTTTACAAGCATGGCATTGTGATTGCTCTGGCTTTCCACGTTTCTTTTCTTTGTGGAGGTTGTATCTTTTGCACTTAAAGCTCAATGTAAGGGGGCATAGTTTTAAATCAAATCTGTATCTGAATTGTGAAAGCAGTAGCACTAGTGATTGTATCTTGAAATTTTAATGAATTTTAGTGAAATAGCATGCTCACACTTGAGCATTATAAGCTGTTGTTTTCATTATATATTCGGAATTCCCTTGTATTTGTTTATTTAAATTATTTTAATTTAGTATACAGAACATTTTTATTTTTTAACCTTAAAATAGCATGGTTATAATTACAGAGGGAAAAAAACTTTTACTTTTCTCTGGCTCTGACTGCATGTTGGTAAAGTGCAAGGAAACAAAAATGCTATTACTCTCTACTCTGTATTGAAATTCGCTTCTGTCTCACAGTAATTGTTAATGGACTGCATGTTGCTTTGAAACTGTAAGGCAACTTTGTTTCAACTTTTTTCATTGAAGTGTTTGTCATAAAATCCACCGTTTACGGTGTTTATATGTGGTTTATGTGATAAGAGCCAAACGACATTATTATTATTTTTTTAATCAGTTTTGTATTAGAAATGTAATATATATTATGTATATTATGTTATGTATGTTAAGTTTTTAATAGTTAATTATGATAGTTGTGTAATTTTAGGTGTTAATTACTTAATCAATTACAGTATACTGTGTGCAGTTCATCACTTTTGATCAGCTGTAAATGGCAGTTTTAACTAGTGCAGAAGAACCCATACCTCACCTTTTAAAGGGATAGTTCACCCAAAATTGAAAATTCTCTTTCAGGCCATCTCAGATGTGCATGACTTACTTTCTTCTGAACACAAACAAAAATTTTTAGAAGAATATTTTAGCTCTGCGAGTCCATAGTCCTCTGCAGTTGACCAGAAAAATTTCAAGGCATAAAAAGCACATAAAAGCTGCATAAAAGTAATGCATATGACTCCTGTGGTTAAATCCATGTCTTCAGAGGCTAAATAATAGGTGTGGGTGAAAAACAGATCAATATTTAGTCCTTTTTTTTACCAGAAATCTCCACTTTCACTTTCATATCTATTATTTAGCTCTGAAGATATGGGTTTATCCACTGGAGTCATGTGGTTTACATTTATGCATCCTTTATATGATTTTTGAAGCTTAACATTCTGGTCACCATTTACTTGTATGGACCTTAAGCGCCAATATATTCTTTTAAAAAGCCATACAAGTCATACATCTGAGATGACACAAAAGTGAGTAAATGAAGAGAGAATTTTCATTTTTGAACTATCCCTTTAACAACAGAAATTGGCTCTAAATTGGCACAGAAATTATTAATGTTGTCCAAATGCCGGCCACCGTCTCATGCAGTTTGATATATGGCACTTTATAAAGCAGTAAAATCTTGTATATTTTTATATTTCTATATTTCGAATGAAGCTAAGTCAGGGATGCAAACATGGATCTATGGTGAGTATGGCCACACACTGACAGTTAACTCACCCTTAGTTCACCATAGAAAAGTAAATAAATGAGTGTTCTCTGTCAACATGATTTATTTATCTGTCCTTACTATTTTCACACATATACACACAGGCCTCTAGTATTGAGAACAAACAGGACTGGATAAAGCACATTCGCGAAGTGATCCAAGAACGTACCGTGCACCTTAAGGGGGCACTGAAGGAGCCTATCCACATCCCCAAACACTCCACAACCAAACACAAGGGTCGCAGATACACCCCAAGGCAAGTGAAATATCTCTACTCTACTCTTACCTTTCATTTCTACTTTCCCTCATTTTAATCCTTTACTTCAGTTTTAATTTGCAGTCTTTTATTGAGACTGTGTATATAAAACAGTAAAGCTCCTGGGCTTGCTGTTAAAGACCAGCTGGTCATTTCCTATATGTGTGTTTATGTGTGCAGAGATGGAGAGGATCTGGACAGTCAGGGTGACGGCAGCAGCCAACCAGACACAATTTCACTGGCATCACGGACCTCTCAGAACACACTGGACAGTGACAAGGTGGAAACCTCATTTTCTGCAAATGGCACTCAGACCTATCAGGAGTTTCTGAAATCTCTGAAAACTTTTTTCTTTTCCTACATTGTGAAATTGTGTTTTAAATATTTAAATTATTTTTTATTTTTGTAGTTGTCTGGTGGCTGTGAGCTGACAGTGGTGATCCATGATTTCCTGGCTGGTAACAGTAATGAGCTGACTGTGCGTAGGGGCCAGACGGTGGAGGTACTGGAGAGGCTCCATGATAAGCCTGATTGGTGCCTCATACGAACCACAGATCGTTCCCCTGCCCTGGAGGGCCTCGTGCCTTGTGCCATGCTCTGTATCGCCCACTCTCGGAGTAGCATGGAGATGGAGGGCATCTTTAACCACAAAGGTGGGCATAAATCCGAAACACAGCCCAAAATGTTATCTAAGGATGTACAAATCTACATATTTAAATCGACTAGTCAGTGGATTGTCTGAATGACTAGTCTGTCTTTAGAAACCCTGTTTAATTATGCTGGTTAAGGCTGTGTCTGATCTGACATGTTTCTTAAGGGCTGTTCACGCGCACCTTGTTACTGCATTTATAAATGGTTTGATGTAGCGCAACGGAATAGAACAGAACTCAAGTGTCTTAAGACCCATTTATAAAACTTAAATTATTTTCAACTTGCAGTGGCCAATTTTATTTGACAGCTCTGGTGCTGTTGCTTTAAAGGGACAGTTCACCCAAAAATAAAAATTCTCCCATCATTTACTCACCCTCATGCCATCCCAGATGTGTATGACTTTATTCTCCTGAACACAAACGAAGATTTTTAGAAGATCTCAACTCTGTAGGTCCATACAATGCAAGTGAATGGGTACCAATGTTTTGAAACTCCAAAAGGACATAAGGCAGCATAAAAGTAATCCATAAAACTCCACTGGTTTAATACATGTCTTCAGAAGTGATACGTTAAGTGTGTGTGAGAAACAGATCAGTATTTTTTACTATAAATTCTCCTCCTTGCCCAGTAGGTTGCGATATGCATGAAGAATGAAATTCGTCAAAAATATAAGAAAAAATATGGAAGAGAAAGTGGAAATTTATAGCAAAAAAAGCAAACAAAAAGGACTTAAATATTGATCTGTTTCTCGCCTTCACCTATCATATCAATTCTGGATTTAACCTCTGGAGACCTATGAATACTTTTATGCTCTTATCTTTTTGGTCTTTTTGGACCCTCAAAACTTTGGTACCCATTCACTTGCATTGTTTGGACCTACAGAGCTGAAATGTTCTTCTAAAAATCGTTTAATTTTTTCGCCAGCAGAAGAAAGTAAGTTATACACATCTGGGATGGCATGAGGGTGATTAAATTATTAGAGAATTTATATGTTTGGGTGAACTATCCCTTTAAATGAGTTATTATAGAATTTAGAAATGTAACTTGACTGTTAGCATACCAAAACTCCACAGAAATTGCGTCTACATTTTTAAAGCATTGCCCCTGAAAGTATTAAAGCAGAATAAAAATCTCATTAGTCGAGTTTGCGTCACTAGTCACCTACACTCCAGGTTTTGGAACGTGGAAGTAAACGTTTGCAGGGTAAAATTCGACAGCGGTGAATGGGACATTGCAGCAAATATTATTTTAACTTACCCATTTGCTCCAAAACCAAAAGGAAAAAAAACACTATTACATTTGAATGACTTTCCAGAAGAGGAAAAAAAAAATAGAGAGCGCAGGATTATGCAAGTTAGATGGGAGAAGATGCCAAATATATTGTCACTATCTCAGCAGCTGTAATTGAAACCCACTCAAAACTGTGGTCATTTGTTTTTTTTAAAAAACTAATTCCAGGGTAATATAACAATAAGCATAATGTTTTAAATTTACACTCAATATTTTAAAATATTTTTTATTTTTTTCCGAGATTTACCCTGCTAAACAACTAAGGCATCATCACAGTCTGTGAAAAAGGTCTATTGTTGTTTATTCACAAAAGGTTTCTTCATAACTTTATCAAATAAAAATCACGATTTTCTTTTTCCAGATGCTCTCTCGGTGTGTAATGATGCCATTATGCCAGGCTCCTCTGCCACCCTGCAGCCAGGTCATGTGATGGGCTCCCAGAGTTCCCCTGGGCCCAAGCGGCCTGGCAACACATTAAGGAAATGGCTGACCAGCCCTGTGAGGAGACTCAGCAGTGGTAAAGCTGACAGCCATGTGAAAAAACTAGCCCACAAGCACAAGAAAAGCCGCGATGTCAGGAAGAGCGGCGACGCAGGCTCTCAGAAAGACTCTGACGACAGTGCTGCCACACCACAAGATGAGACTCTTGAGGAGGTTTGTGCAGAGATCCTGTTTTGTCTTCTCCCCCTCTTGCATACCAATTATCAATAGATGTTCATTTAGCAATTTTCCATTTAGAGGTAATTTGTGAACAGGACCTGGGGACAAAATGCAGACAATTAAGGAGCTGCAACATTGGCAGAAATATTCAGTATTGATGCTATTTCGGAACAAAGCCATAACATTAACGTTTGAGTGTATATTTATATAGGTAAATTGAACATTTTGATGTAAGAAGTCTGCTGTCAAAGAATTTGTGCCAAAGAAGATGATGCCTCCACACTGTCAGAGGCAGAAATAATCTATAATCTTCAGTTAACTAGCTAGAAAATGTAGTAAACTTAAACAACATTGCATTATTGCATTTGATTATTCAGTTCCAAATAATGGCTTTGACGTTTTGCTAGAAGTAGCTTACTATATTTTTGTGTAGGTCATTTCTGGTAAATTGCTGATACTGTTTATACACAGTTTTGGTATGTGAATGTTAGCAATACGAAAAGCACAGAAAGCATTACTGATGTGAATAACAGATGCAGTACTTCACCAGAAAAGTACAATTCACACTTTTGCAGCAAATCAACAGGTTTCCTGCATGAAAGTGGCAGTTGTTAGGGTGACTCCACCATTCTCACTTTATAGCTTAGTACTGCTAGTTTTGTGTTTTTTTTTTTTTTTTTGTGAAAGTTTTCTTACTTTTTCCAAAGCTGTTCTTACAGAATCAATTAAAACTGGAGATGTTAATGAATAATCGATGATTGATTATTTTTCATTAATAATTCATCGATTAAGTCTATCAATTGTAGATTAATCCATTTCAACACAAATGAATTCAGCAAACATGCCAGCAGAAAAGATGGTGCACTGCCAATTGCACGTTGAATGTTTATTTTTGTTTTTGTAATGATTAATAGGTTTTTTTTAACCCTAGTTACACTTGAGCAGTTCTGTATATGTTAATTTTTTCTCATTTTTACCCCCGCCCCCTTAAAAATTCACAGAGAGTGCGTAATGAGGGCCTGAGCAGTGGCACCCTCTCCAAGTCATCATCATCGGGCATGCAAAGCTGTGGAGAGGAAGAGGGAGAGGAAGGTGCAGACACTGTACCTCTTCCTCCACCCATGGCCATCCAGCAGCACAGCCTCCTCCAGCCTGACGCACAGGATGACAAGGTGAGCTGACCCATGGCAAACCAGAGCCTCTGTGGGGCTGAGGATGAATGAAGGGGGGGACGGTTGGTGTGAGTGAGATTCTCTAGGCAGTAAGGTTTTTTTTGTTTTTGTTTTGTTCAGTGCCACCTGTCCAAAGTGACATTAAAACCTCAACCTGGTTAGAGAACCTCAAACTTGTTCAAAGCGTTAAACCTTTTAAAGGTATAGTTCACCCAAAAATGAAAATTGTCTCATCATTTACTCCCCCTCATTCCATGCCAGATGTGTATGACTTACTTTCTTATGCTGAATACAAACAAGGATTTTTAGAGGAATATTTCAGCTCTGTTGGGCCTTACAAAGCAAGTGAATGTGACCAAACCTTTTAAGTTCCAAAAATCACATAAATGCCACACAGAAGTTATCCATAAAACAAAAGTGGTTAAATTCATATCTTCAAAAGGGATGTGATAAATATTGATCTATTTCTCAGCCCTATTTCACAAGTTCTTTTTTACTATAAATCTTCACTTTCACATTTTTTCATGTTTTAAAATTTATATTGAAAGTGGAGATTTATGGTAAAAATATACTTAAATATTGATCTATTTCTCACTCACAAATATCATATCTGTTTTTAAGATATTGGTTAACCACTGTTGTCATATGAATTATTTTAAATGGTGTTTATGTGATTTTTGGAGCTTGAAAGGTCTGGTCACATTCACTTGAATTGTAAGGACCAACAGAGCTGAGATATTCTTCTAAAAATCTTTGTGTTCAGCAGAAGAAAGTCATACACATCTGGGATGGCATGAGGGGGAGTAAATGATGAGTGAATTTTCATTTTTGAGTGAATTATTCCTTTAATATTAACAACTGGAGTATTCAGTCTTAACTTTCATTTTTATATTTCCTGCTAAATAGACTATTTCATTTGATATGCTAATGATTACAATGCATACATTTGTAAATCTGTTTCTCTCATCATATTGAAAAATGTTGAACTTGAAATTAGAATCTTATGGGATATCTAGAGAGAGACAAACTAGTACTTAATAATTGTAAATAATAATAGTAAATGCTCAGCGCCAAAATAGGTAGATTATTTAACCTGTAAAAAAAATGTCCTGTCTTTTATATAACTGTCACAATATTATGAAATGCTCCAGTTATAGCTGGGCTCATCCTTGCTCAGGATCTTCTGACACTAATTTTTTTTTTTTCCTCTTTTGTTTTGTTTGGGCTGTATTGTTTGCCATAGCACTACGTTGATTTGTGTCCTGTCTTTGTTTTATCTCAGTTTCCATATCTCTCCATCTGACTCCTCCCTTTCTGGTCTCCCTCCTTTCATATTATTTCTCATTGCTTTCTTTTCCCATAACAACAGGCTTATCAAAAGTCCTGAGACCCCCTTTCTTTCTGCTTTGATTTGCTGTCAGTTTTGGTTCTTTCTTTTGTCAGTAGAGATTTAGAAGCCGACCACTTCCCGAGAATCTCTGTAGACTTCCTGTTTGAAGTAGTGCTGTCTAAAAGCAGATCCCTCTTTTTGGTTGTTTTTTCCACTTTCATCTAGACAAGATTTCCTCTTTCTATTGTTTAAATCTTTCTGATTTAAACTTAGAAGCTCAAAATGCCCTTATTCATCCTTTTTTTTTCTTTCTCTTATAATTTTTTACTTTTTAAGTTTTATATTTATGATTTAGTCCCACATATTTATTTTCTACCTTTAATTGATTGTCATTCAATCTGCGTCCTCCTAATGTGTTGGTTTTTCAATCTAATTATGTTCCTCAAATGGCGAAATTTAGCTTCAGAATTTCACAGAACATGTGATGTAAGGAGGGGAAATGTGCGGCAGGTGTATTTAAACATCAACATCAGGGACCAGTGTTCGGGTTAAAAGAGGGTCATGTGCCTTACAATGACTCTGAATCTCAGAAACCACCCTCACTCTTTACCCCTTTAACCAACTGTCCAAACCCCGCTCATTCACACCCCTCCTCCCTCCCCTCTGTGCTTATCCTCTCATTATCCACTCTGCTGTCTGATTGGCCTGTAAAAGCTAAGCAGACCTGAGGCCACTCCCAGACACAAATTGGAAAGTCTGGAAGGCACAGCCAAGGGTGAGACTTTCTGCTGGATTTCCCTCTATTTCTATTTGAACTTGTCTGATTGCCAGTTTTGAAAGAGCCTAAAGTTAAAAAACACTCGGGTTTTTCAAATCTCAGCTGCAGTGTGTCGAGCATCAAACTATTGTCAACCTGAAGTCTGTGGTTCATAATGCCAAGAAGAGGACATTATGGTTAAGTGTGATTTGATTTAAAGGGATAGTTCACCCAAAAATGAAAATTATGTAATTTACTCTTATGTTGTTTCAAGCCTGTATGACTTTCTTCTGCAGAACACAAAAGGAGAAATTTTGAAGGATATATCAGTGAACAATATTTAAAAATTAAATTTAAATAGAATGGCATTTAATATTGACTCACTTTAAAAGGTGCACTCAGTAATTTTCCGCTTTTAAAAAAGTTAAGAAATTAATTGTCATTTTGAAATACTGTATATAGATATAATCATGAGCACTCACATGAGATAAAGACTCCAGTCATATTAGTAACCTTATAAAAGCTGTTTTAATCTACATGGAGAGGGTCCCCTCATGGGACTGCCATGTTAGAAGCACATGACCAACCAAATACTACTTATACTTATTATAACATTAAATTAATGTTATCAGAGACTTTCACTCATGGATTAATCATGGCTGACTTTCAAAAATTAATTTATACAATGACACTGGTAATGAAAACTATTGTTTTGAATGATCATCCACACTGCTAGGTGTCAGTGTAATTCCAAGACGTCATATTAAAAAAATTACTGAGTGGACCTTTAAAGCTTAAAGGAGCAAAAGTTGTCATAAAAGTAGTGACAGAGTTTTCATTTTTTTAAGACTTCCCGTTGGAATGTTTGATTCTGATTGGTCAGTCACTGCATTGAACAGTCAATATTTGTGTTTAATGACTGAAAAACCATACCTGTGCTCAGGGGCAGTTCTAGATATTTAGGGTTTAGCCCAGTTCTCTGTGCATACATATGGGGCCATCAACTTTACACTTTACAATAAAAGTCTGTGAGACGTTTTATACATATATATTTATATATATATTAGGGCTGTCAATCGATTACAATTTTTAATCAAATTAATTACGTGGTGTCCCTATTAATGAATCGCATATACAAATATTTGCTGAGAAAGACCCTCATATAACAATAACTCAATATATAATGATTATACATATTTATATCAATATATAATTATACATAGTTATCTTTAAATATTTAAGAATTATATATGCATATATATAAAAATATTCAGATAATTTAAATGCTTTACATTCTTGTAGCAGAAGAGTTAATCATTGATAAGGCCATACAAAAAGCGGCTTTAGAATACAATGTATTGTTTAGTACCATATTATTGATCATAAGTCAATCATTGGCATACAGTTCACAGCAATCCATTTCACAAGTGAATTTGTCAATCAGTTTGAGATTTATTATGAGGGCTTGTTTAAGGGCCCATCAGTTTACACCTACGTCAGACGTCTCGGGTGTGTTGCGTCATAAACATAAAATGTTTAGGTCACTGTGTCAAGTTAAATATAGTTTAATACTCAATCTTTAAACACATCTTGAGATCCCTTAGAAGGAATCTTCCTTATTATGGTCCGTGGGCATGCGATTAAATGCGTAAATCTTTTTAATGCGTTATTTTTTGTCAAATTAATCACACTGAATTAACACGTTAAATCGACAGCCCTAATAAATAAATAAATATATATTTATCTCACAAAGTTTGAGGTTAATGGCATGGTGTTTAAATAAGAGTTTTACAAAATGGACCAACCCAACATGGTTTCCAAAATCTCACCACGATAGGAATGTTGACCAGACACAAAGCCGCAATCACGTGTTGTGAGAGTGCTATTTGTCCAGCTATAAAGCACAGCTGATCATTTGGCTGCAGGTAATCACAGCCATGCTGATAGATGGACAATGCAGCACAATTGTGAGTCTGATATTGCTTTTATACAACAGTTTAACAAACAAATAAATAAGTAGGTAAAAACTAAGGAATGTCTAAAAAAATGCTCTTGTGTGTGGAACTACTTTCTTACGCCACAGTATTAAAATTGCTGGTTAGAAAGATGTGCCCAAGCCTCCATTACGAATTAAAAAAAAACACTTTAGAACTAGAAAGGACAGCTTGGGCTGTATCTAAAAAAAATTTGGAGGAACAATGATGTGTGTTTATAAGAGAGAGAGAGAGAGAGAGAGAGACTGACTGTGTGTGTGTGATTACCTTGCAGTGATGAACAGGAATGCTGCAGCTGTTAGTTTAACTCTATTCCTCAGCTGTAGTGTGATAGTAATCCGCTCCGATCGTGGAGTAATGCTACCATGCTTCCTGAATTAAACTATGAGTATTTCAGTCACATTCAAGTGTTTTCTTGTGAAACCCTTATTTTGTTGTATACTTGTGATGTTAATTTAGTGAATTGACTGTAATTGAATGTCTAAGAAATAATAGTTCAAATGCAGTGCATTGAGCCCTCAAAGAGATTTGGGTTCTGTTAAGTTTTTAGTTTGATTCTAGGTTTTTTCCCTTTCCAATAAAATGTATTAATTTGGGATTTAAGAGATGAGAGCCAACCTGGTGGTTGATGAACTGGTATCAATGAAATTGGATAATTAATTTTAGATAAAATATTCATTTTAACTGCAGATATTCTGCCCATTATGGAGATGGGAAGCTTATTCCTTCTTTGTCTTGAGCAAAGTTTAGCTTGAAAAGTTTGTTGAGATTTGATGAGATATGGATTCCGAGATACTTAATAGAACTGACTGATTCTTAAAGGGAAATTTCCAGATCCCAGTGTCTCATTTAATTGTTGTCAGACGAATTGTAAGAATAATAGATTATACACAAACTCAACTCAGATCAACATATTATGTCCTTGTATTTCTATACAGTATTCGGTAAGTATCCATGTTATAAGCAGCATAAGGTACAATCAGCCTGAAAACAGATTGGCTTTACATTTTTCCTTGCTTAACAAATGTTTAGAGTATATGAACCAGAGACTGCTTGTGAGTGCAGATTTTGCAATTATTCACAATGGTGTGATGCCAGACACATGATAATATTTGTGTTCGTAATGGATCCCATCAATATAATGCAGTTAATTATAAGCTGAAAATGTTATAAACGTCCTTGAGCGAAGAGAATTAAGATAAGCTAGGACATGAATACATGCCTGAATGAATCCTGATTACAGTTTAGCTCCATATGGTTAATTTGTCCTGTGTCATTCAGTCTTGCTTTTTTCCTTCTTTCACTGTCTTTATCTCCGCAGACCTCTTCCCGTCTCTCTGTCCGTCCCTCCAGTTCTGAAACCCCCAGCGCTGCAGAGCTAGTCAGTGCCATTGAAGAGCTGGTCAAAAGCAAGATGGTAAGAATTACTCACATGGATCTGAACCTACTCTAAACATCTGTGTAGGGCACGTAAAGCAGAATTTGAGTACACTGTGGGTTATTGTCAGTGTCTCGTGTCCACACAGGCTTTGGAGGACAGGCCCAGCTCTCTGTGTGTGGAGCAGGGGGACAGCAGCAGCCCCTCTTTCAACCCCTCTGACAACTCCCTTCTCTCCTCCTCTTCTCCGATTGATGAAATGGAGGAACGCAGGACCGGCTCCCTCAAGAGACGCCAGTATGTCACAAGTGCTAATGCTGCTCCATCCTCCTTATTGTTTCATTCACAGTCAGTCTTGGTAACACCTGTTCTCTCTCACTGTATTTAGTTATGTGCTGCTGGAACTGGTTGAGACAGAGAGGGACTATGTGAGGGATCTTAGTTTGGTTGTTGAGGTGAGTGAATTTTCTGCTAACTGGATGCAGAGATATAGAGAGTATATGGCTATCTCTGAAGTCCATCCTGTCTCTGATGTGAATGCTGTGTGTGTGTCTGGCAGGGCTACATGACCAGGATTAGGGAAGACGGCGTCCCAGATGATATGAAAGGCAAAGATAAGATTGTATTTGGCAACATCCAGCAGATATATGACTGGCACAAAGAGTATGTATTCACAATGTAGCTTGTTTTTTTTCAGTTTTTTGTTTCATCATCACCAGACATATTGGCTGAACTAGATATTGGTCAATAATTAATAAATCAAATTTTCCGTTAGTACTAATTATAATCTCTGATGGTTAAGTTTCTTTCTGGGAGAGCTTGAGAAGTGCCTTGAAGACCCTGACCGATTAGGGCCTCTCTTCGTCAAACATGTATGTTTTCCCCCCTTTATAAATACAAATGGAAATAAACTTGCTCATCTTCTATAATATAATATTTTGTTTTGTTACAGGAACGGAGGCTGCACATGTACATTGTTTACTGCCAGAACAAACCCAAATCTGAATTTATTGTCTCGGATTACTTTAACACTTATTTTGAGGTGTGTAACTGAAGCCTTCCATTTGATTTTAATGTTACACTATGCATTTAAGCCTGTTATACATTTATACATTTCCTTATGTTCTTGCAGGGTCTGAAGCAGCGTCTGGGTCACAGGCTTCAGATCACGGATCTCCTCAATAAACCTGTGCAGAGAATCATGAAGTACCAGCTGCTGTTGAAGGTTTGTCAATCCAGTCAACTACAGTCTCACCGTTTCACACTAACTATCAGAGCTGTTAGTCTGGACAAGGTTCTGACAATATTTATTTTTCTTTGGTTCTAGGATTTTCTAAAATTCTCAAAGAAAGCTGGACTTGAATCACTAGAATTGGAGGTTGGATGTTTTATTGTATTGTATGTATTTATTTATTTATTGTTTGGGAATATGTGTTCATACTGTGGTGTTATTGTGTTGTAGAAAGCAGTTGAGGTCATGTGCATTGTACCAAAAAGATGCAACGACATGATGAATGTTGGGCGACTCCAGGGATTTGATGTAAGATACTTTGTTACCTTTATGTCAATAGATAATTGTGGTGGTCAATGAAACTACTTGATGATGTACAACTTTAACAATAACTTATTAAACTTTTTTTTTTTTTTTTTTCATATTTTATTGTATTTATTTTTTGGTCTAAGATTTAGATTTATGATGCAACCTTGTTTGACACATTCATCTAATTTACACTGTCTCAGGGTAAGATCATCGCTCAGGGCCGTCTCCTCCTGCAGGACACCTTCATGGTGGCTGAACCAGATGGAGGTTTGCTGAACACGATGAAGGAGAGAAGAGTCTTCCTCTTTGAGCACATTGTCATCTTCAGTGAACCTTTAGATAAAAAGAGAGGCTTCACAATGCCTGGCTACATGTACAAATACAGCATTAAGGTATAGACAGACTCATTGGTCTGTTTTTTTGGGATATAGCTTTGTCACATTCATTTATGAATTGACTTAATAAAGAAAGTTAATAAAAAATGCTTGTATTTAGATGAACTGTCTGGGGCTGGAGGATATTGTAGATGGGGACCCTTGTAAGTTCGCACTTACCTCCAGAATGTCTAATGGCAGCACAGAGGCCTTTATCCTGCATTCAAACCACCCTGGAGTTCGACAGGTCTGGATCCTGCAGATCACTCAGATCCTGGAGAGTCAACGCAATTTCCTCAATGGTACGGCAACTATGAACAACATATATTCTGCATGTTTTGTATAGCACATAGAACTTTTCCAGATATTATTAAATTAAATTAATTTAAAATATTATAAAATAAACACATTCTACAGAACAGTGCTCCAGACTAAAAAAATGACTAAGGAGCTATTGGCTCCTAAACTGAAACATTTAGGAGCCAAATGGCTGTTTTAGTTGCTATGTCACAGAATTGCTCATTGCTTGATTTTTATTGTTCAAAAACAAGATAGAAAGCCAAAGAAAAGACAGCTGATAACTCATTAATCTGGTGTTTAATATACAATATTACTGTATAGCTGCCTACTATATAGTTGAGTGCATAAATTTGCATTCACCTTTTGTCTCTTAAGTTTTCAATTTCCTTTCAGAATTTATACAAATGTAAGCGATAATAGATAAGAGATTTTTTATTTTTTTATTTTGTACTGCCCTTCATAATCTACATAACAGTTTTTTACATAGTGTAATATGCATATATTGGTGTGTTGCCTGCTTGAGCATCAGTGAATGTTTGCACCTTATATAATAGTGGTGTATGATTTCCTCAATGGTCCTAAGTATCAAAAACTGGATCTCACATCACAAATATATATATATATATATATATATATATATATATATATATATATATATATATATATATATAAAAATCTCAGATCATAGTAACCAGGGGGAAAAAAAAAAAGAATTTGGTACATAACACAGGACTTTTAATTATAAACAAGCCCGAAATACATTACTATTTTAAAATGTCTGCACTCCCAGTTGTGAACTCACTGATGGCTGATTCACTGAGAAAGTGACTTGTATTCAAACCGCTATCCTGAGTTCAAACGAGCTCTTGTCAGGTGATTTTATTATAAAGACCTGCTTTAAAGGAGTCATTTGTTCATGATTCAGACTTCATGGCTCATGCTGTGTTTGTTGTTGCATACACCCAGTGAGCGCATGTCATCAACTGAAAGGGTGAAAAGCAGTGCGAGACACACTGGTGCTCAAAAGATGTATTCAGTAACTCACAAGATATCAGAACAAAGCACATATGAAAGCAAACATCCCGACTGTCACCAGTGGCGACTAGATTTGAAATTATTGTCGCAATAATTTTTTGTCGCATTTTCGACCAATTTAGTCGCAGTCTGGAGCCTTGGGAAACATCAAAATATTAAACCTAACAAACGAAAATTAAGATTTTGGAACTAATAATGAATATGGAACAATCACTTCTGTTAGATGGCAAAGATGGCACAGCTTTTGGGTGATAATCCCAAAATGGCCAGATATCATTCAATGGTGCTGAATTAAGCTAGTTCAATAAAAATGAGCTCTGTCCTTTATGCTGGTCTCTCTTCCAGCGTTTTCATCTACTCTAGAGTACCAGAGGAACCATGTGGATGGACCTGGTGTCTCAGGCAGCTGTGTTCAGGCTGTAGGAACGCCGGCTGGGTCGAGTTCGGGCTCCCGCTCCCGTCCCTCCCGTATCCCCCAGCCCTCACGCCTGCCTCAGCCCCTCCGTCATCACTCTCCCGCCCTGGGGGCTGGAGGCCATGAGCTTGACGGCCCCGACAAAATATCAGGTATGTCCCCAAGACCTCTCTCTAGGGGTCTCTCACCCTCTAGCACTACAGAGCCTGGAGATCCCTCTAAATTGAAGGTTCCTGTGAGCCCTCATCCAAAACAGACTGACTCCACAGAAAGTGCTTCTAAAGAGAGCAGGGATGGAGCTGCCCCAGCCCAGATACCTCGTGCCACTGTGGCCCCACTCGCTCTGGTTAATCCCAGGCCTGGCACTGTCTCACCAATGGCTTCCCCACTAGCCACACCGGCTTTTAAAGACTCCATCCCACCCTGCAGTCCTGGGCCAAAGACGGGTGGCACCTCCACCCCTTCTTCCAACTCCTTCTGGAGCTCCATACCTGGCTCCCCTGCCAGCAGGCCTGGTTCCTTCACCTTCCCTGGGGAAACGTGTGAATCGCTGGGGCGACAGAATCAGAACCAAAGTCATTGGCATTCCACTCACAGTAAAGATGCAGACCGTATGAGCACCTGCTCTTCTACCAGTGAGCAATCTGTCCAGTCCACTCAGAGCAACGGGGTAAGAGACTCTCCAGTATCCCGGCCGACCACAGCCTTCAGCTGAACTCTGCTCCTGTTTTCCCTCATGAATGAATCTCTAACCCACCTGGATTCTGTCTGATTTCTGCCTCTCCTAACTTGGTTTCTACTCTGTGGATCTCCAACAAATCCTTGCTCTGCATCTCCGAATTCTAACCCAGTTCTGCTTCCAGCCAAATACTAGCTTTTAGTTACAGTGTTTCTGAAGTTGTAAAACAAGAAAAAAAAAAATCCCTTCTTTAAAGGGAAAGGGTCTTTATAAGAACTGTTTTTCCTACTGAGAATTAGCTAACATGTAAGACACATCTGTGGATACTTTGATTTTCTCTATCATGTGATCTTCAGTAGTTCAGAAGTTAAGATATATGTTGCATCTTTATAACAGACTAACCAGCATGGATTCTTATCGTATCTCACTCACTTTTCTCTTTCTTATCTCTTTTGTGACTATTTTCTAGTTTGAGAATGCATGACTTCACTGCAGTACACTTGCCAGTTCACATGTAATATGTCAATCAAGTTGTAAATATGCAGCAAACTAAAGCATGGGCTATGTTTGGAATTTAATACTAGCAGTGCAGTATATACTGTGTGTTCCCTAAATTATATATTTTTTAAATATATATATATATATATATATATATATATATATATATATATATATATATATATATATGTACGCTCACTGAGCACTTGATTAGGAACACTGTGGTCCTAATAAAGTGCCCGACATGGTCTTCTACTGTTGTAGCCCATCCGCCTCTAGTTTCGACGTGTTTTGCATTCTTAGCTGCTATTCTGTTTGCTGCAATTGTATTGAGATTGTATAAGAGTGGTTATCCAAGTTACCGTAGCCTTTGTGTCAGCTCGAACCAGTCTGGCATTTCTCCATTGACCTCTCTCATCAACAAGGCATTTCCCTCCGCAGAACTGCCACTCACTGGAGGTTTTTATTTTGGCACCATTCTGAGTAAACTCTAGAGACTGTTGTGTGTGAAAATCCCAGGAGATCAGCAGTTACAGAAATACTCAAACCAGCCCGTCTGGCACCAACAATCATGCCATGGTTGAAATCACAGAGATCAAAATTTTCCCCATTCTGATGGTCGATGTGAACATTAACTGTAGCTCCTTACCCGTACATGCATGATTTTATGCATTGCACTGTGCCACATGATTGGCTGATTAGATAATCGCTTGAATAAGTTGATGTACAGGTGTTTCCTAATAAAGTTATCAGTGAGCGTATATAATAGTACATGAAACAATATGCAGTATGTGACATTCAAGGCTATATTGTTGTGACATGAACTCATAATGTAAGTGGTTAGTTAGATTGTATTTTTTAATCCAATTTATTGAAAAAATATCCTAACTTTTGCCAGTCCAACCTAATGAGTCAAGAAGGTGATAAAACATTGATAGCATAACATTTTGTGGGAGTCAGTACCCAGTGCAGTTGTATCTATCTTTTCCTGAATGTGGAATTGTTTCACAATTTATAATGGAAGCCTGTTTTCATTTACCATTCTCCAGTGTTTTCACTCGCGTCTGTGTGTTTTAATTGGATAATGTGATGTTTAGTGTATTGAATTTATTAAATTGCCAAATGAAAAAAAAAACTATGACTCCATAGTGCCGATACTTTACACGATGAGAATCTTTTGACATTTCCTCACCTGAGTGGGTAGATTACATGAAGGGATGGCCTATGGCTAGCTGTGTTGATATCATTAAAGGAATAGTTTATAAAAAAAATTAAATTCTCTTCATTTACTCATGCCATCCCAGATGTGTATGACTTTCTGCCTTCTGCAGAACACAAACAAATATTTTTAGAAGTATGTTCTAAAAATGTATTGTTGGTCCTCACAATGCAAGTGAATGGTGGCCAGAACTTTGAAGGTCCAAAAATCACAGAGGCAGCATAAAAGAAATTCATATGACTCCAGAGGTTTAAGGATCTCTTCAGAATATGATAGTTGTGGGTGAAAAACAGATAAATATCAATATTTCAATCTTTTTTACTATAAATCTCCACTTTCACTTTCAGAATATCAAAAGAAAGTGAAAGCAGAGACTTATAGTAAAAAAAAATGTCTTAATCATATTATTGCATTTCTACTGAAGACATGGATTGAACCACTGGAGTTTGAACTTGAACCATATGGATTACACTGATTCTTATGGAGACCGGACCCAGAAAACAGTCCAGCTCCAATTAGAATCAAGATGGTACTACCTAGTGGTTGGTCAGGAAAAATGTGGATACTGTACATTTCGGCAAATGTATTAGGCCACCTGGATATTCTATGAATGCTTAAATTACACATACTGGGCACTGCAGAAGTATGACTGGAATGCTTTTCCAAACATGGCCATTGTATGGTTGTGCTGGTATTGGGAATGATTGACTGTTGAACTTTTTAAGAATGGGTGTTGCTACAGAATTTATTTTATTACCTAAAAGAAACGGGTATACAAATAAGGCGTTTATTAAAGGAATAGTCTGGGTTCAACACAAGTTAAGCTCAATCAACAGAATTTGTGGCATAATATTCATTACCAAAAAAAAACGTATTTTGACTTGCCCCTCTCCTTTTCTTTAAAAAGCAAAAATCGAGGTTCCAGCGAGGCACTTACAATGGAAGAGAACGGGGCCAATCTGTAAACATTAAAATACTCACTATTTCAAAAGTATAACCACAAGACAAACAATATGAGTGTTAACATGATCTTAGTGTGATAAAATAGTTTACTAACCTTTTCTTTGTAAAGTAATAGCCCATTTTAAAACTTTGTTGTCATGATGATGTAATGTCAACAAACCCTAAAACAACTGTAAAGATGACAGTTTAAACAATATAACAGCTCAGATAATACACAAGTTTAACAGAAGAATTCATGCAAGGGCTTTTATAAATAAGCCCAAAATTTCTGCCTTTTAACCCACCAAAAATTGACCCTACTCACTTCCATTGTAAGTGCCTCAATGTAACCTCAATTTTTTAAACAAAAGTTTAAATATTTTTTTTGTGGTAATCAACATTATAACATAAATGCTGTCAGTTGAGCTTAACTTGTTTTGAACCTGGAAAATTCCTTTAAAGTTGGTGCTTTGTTAAAGGTTTGAAGTGTATCTAATTGTAACTAAGACTTGTGTTTGTGTGTTCACAGAGTGAAAGCAGCAGCAGCAGCAGTTACATCTCCACCATGTTGGTGACTCAGGACTATGTAGCTATGAAAGAGGATGAGATTAATGTAGGTCAAGGGGAGGTGGTTCAAATCCTAGCTTCCAATCAGCAGAACATGTTTTTGGTGTTCCGTGCCGCCACTGACCAATGCCCTGCCGCCGAGGGCTGGATCCCCGGATACGTGCTGGGCCACACCTCGGCCATTATCCTTGATGTACCAGAGGGAACCATTAAGTAAGGGTGCTTCTCTAACCCTGTCCCATAAACCATGCTGCATTAGTTTTATAAAGTCATAAACAGGAAAATATGAAAAAACAGTTCTACTTCCCTGCTTGTTACTGACCTCTAGTGGTTATCATTTCCGTTTATACATTTACATCTTCATAAACCTCATTTTATATATAGATTGGACATTCAACCATTCATAATATTAAAAATGACAAAGTTGTCAGTTATCATAATAAAAATGTTCTAGAGTGTGATATGTAATTGCCGGAAACAGCTTATCCTCTTAGTCTGTCTATTAGAAATTTATGATTTATCGTGTAAAAAAGATGTAAATTGTCTGCATACATTTCAGACTGTCATTTGCTTCTTTCCAGCAGGAAATCATCGTCATGGCATACCTCCCTCCGAATTCGAAAAAAGTCAGAGAAAAGAGAGAAGGAAGGTAAAAAGGAGACCAAACTAGAAAACGGATACCGGAAATCCAGAGAGGGATTGACCAACAAGGTTTCTGTGAAGGTAACTCTTAATTTACACAAATACAAACTTTCATGTTACATGTAACTTCCTGGATATCTATTTTCACTGTTTTGTTAATCTTAAGAAAGCTAAATACTCTCAACTTTGCTCTCTGTTTTGCAGCTTCTAAATCCCAATTACATCTATGATGGTACGTTTGAGATTTTAAACATGTTCATCATTTAGTTTGCTTGAAATTATTTATAGTTATAATCATAGGCAGGAGATTCAATTAATAAAAAAAATTTCTCCAGTTCCCCCGGAAATCCTCGTCCCGCTGAGTGATGTGATGTGTGATAAAGGAGAGTGTATTACCCTAAGGTGTAAAGTATGTGGCCGCCCCAAAGCCACAGTTACCTGGAAAGGACCCGACCAGAAAACACTTACCAACAACGGTCACTTCAGCATAGCGTACAGGTGCAGACTAAAGACACGAATGTCATTCATATACTTTTGCTAAACTAATGGTTTAGTTTAATGTATAATATCATTCCTGTCTGCCTGCGTTTCAGTGATACTGGTGAGGCCACGTTGCGTATTGTGGGTGTGACAACAGAGGATGACGGCATGTATACCTGCATTGCTTTAAATGATGTAGGCAGTGTGACATCATCTGCCAGCCTCAGAGTGTTGGGTAAGAATATGTTACACCTCAGTCCAGCATTGCAAACAGTGTACCCAGTGTAAATAATGGTATTAGAGATTTAATATAGCAAGGCTGGGAACTTAATCCAGACTGTCTTTTTTCAGGAACTACCAGTGATGGGAACCGGGTGATGTGGAAAGACAACTTTGAATCTTTCTACACTGAGGTGGCTGAGCTGGGCAGGTGAGACGGATGGGAATTTATACACAGAATTTTGAGTAACACTTTACAATAAGCCTCCATTTGTTAACATTAGTTAACTACATTAGTTATCATGACCTAACAGTAAAAAATAACTTTACAGCATTTAAAAATCTTGGTTAATGTTAATTTCAACATATAGTAAAATAGATTTTAAAATAGATTTTACAAGTTGTATATGTTAACATTAGTTAATGCACAATGAACTAACATGTACTCACAATGAACAATTTTATTTTTTATTAACAACGATAAATAAATGATGTAAAAAATAAATTTGTTCATGATTTTTAATGGATTAACTAATGTTAAGGAATTGAACGTTATTGTTAAGTGTTACCAATATCTCTTTGTGATGAAAAGATATGTGGCAAATTGCAGTTTGGCTTTTTGCTTTGCCCTGTTTTTGTTTTAAATGCTATTTTTAATTTTGCCTTTTTTTAATGGCAAAACGGCTATAATGAACAAACGTTTATGGTTCATTAGACTTGATTGTGTCATTATTATAGCGCATATTATGCATAGCCCATCGCATTACAGTGCAAAATGAACACCGAAATGTGATGACTACTATTTATTTTTATTTTTTTCATATTCGTCTGGTAAACTTGACCGTTTCCTGACACACTGGCTGGCACCAACATTTCTTAGCGGAAACTCTGATGTAGTGGTCGACCGATATATCGCAGAGGTCAATAAATCAGCCGATATTCTGAATTTTTTGATTATCGGCAGATATATTCCCATTTGGCCAATTTGTTTCTTGAGGGCACCTTAAATTGCCTGCTTGCATGTGAAGTGACTGAGACATGTAAATGACCAGTCACGGTTCATTTTGTTGTTACGTGCCATCATGTAACGACAATAACAGACTGGTGTGCAACACAATCTCATTTAAACGGCTCACATATCAGAGCTGCAGCAGACACATTTGAGCTCATAATGTTAAAGTACTCACCTGTTTCATTCTCTCCTCAACAGTTCCCTGTAACATTTAAATGTCTTGTCTAATTATAAAAAGGCAAATATCAATACAATTAATATCGCTCATCTAATATCTTCCTCTGAAGTGCGTAGTCTATCAGCCAGAATTAAAAACTTCAGGATCAAAATTTCCTTGATTCACAGATCATGACAATCAGTCTGACAATATCAGACACTTTTGATAATGAAATAAATATATAATTGCGGACTGCTTTTGAGTGAATTTCTACAATGACATCAAAACCTATACCAAAAACTATAGCTTTAGCATTATGCTTCATTGTGGCTAGTCCAAGACAACTGCCATATCACCCAGCACAACATAAAAAATGACTGAAGGCACCTTTAACTACATGTTTGGGGCAAATAAAGAGACTTTGCAAGAGTAGTTTCTAAATCATTGCCTGAAATTAATGTTAATTGAAAAGCGGGCCAGTACTGTAATAATAATGATGGTTCCTCTCTCTCTCAGGGGAAGGTTCTCTGTAGTAAAACGCTGTGACCAGAGAGGGTCAAAGCGCACTGTGGCGGTCAAGTTTGTGAATAAGAAACTCATGAAGCGAGACCAGGTTACGCACGAGTTCAGCGTCCTACAAAGACTCCAACACCCGCACCTAGTCAGACTACTGGACACCTTTGAGACCTCCAGCAGCTATGCACTGGTCCTTGACATGTGAGAACTAATACACACACACTCCTTAATATCAGTGTGAAATGTTTCAATATACATGCATGTATATTAGGCTGCTATGGATGTGTTCCTGACGTATGTATTGTGTGATCATACAGGGCTGATCAGGGCCGTCTACTGGAATACATTGTGAGCTGGGGGAACCTCACTGAGGAAAAGGTGGCCTTTTACCTCCGGGACATTTTAGAAGCTTTACAATACCTGCACAAATGCAGAATAGTTCATCTGGATTTGAAGGTCAGTGTGTTATTACATGAATTTTAAAGAGGAATAGGAGATAACGGCTCTGTTCCGAAACCTTAAATGCAATAGATACAATGATACAATAAAGAGGAATTAAAAAAAATACACTTAAATATTGAATAAAATATATATTTTTTTATTGATACTGTTTGCTATTTGAATTATACGTTTTATTGCTTATCCACAATTCATCTTGGAAGTATTTATCGAGGTCGTCAGAAACGTACTTTATTGGACAGTGTTATTTTTTGTCCAGTTTATCCAGAGTCAGTTTTAGAGTTTTTATTAAAGAAAGGATCTTAACATTCTCTCTCCATATATATATATATATATATATATATATATATATATATATATATATATATATATATATATATATATATATATATATATATATATATATATTTTCAAACGTTTTTATGCCAAAGGCCCCCAAATATTATGATTGCTTTGTAAGGGAACCCCTTTCTAAAATATAAAGGCAGCTATATATCATGAATAAAGATGTATAAACCTTACTTTTAATTTTTTTAATGATTGCCATTTATTTTTAGACATTAGAAATCAGAATTAAATAATGTAAAAAAAATAAAATTATTTAACTTTTCATAGACCCCCTAGCACCCCAATGTGGTGCCCTAGGTGACCCGATACCCCAGTGTGAAAATTTGTGACCTATTTGTGATTTGATTTTAACATAGATTTCACCATGAAAATATGACTAACACCATACAAGCTGGCATGGTGTTAAAAAGAAAACACTGAGCTTATCACAATGCATTCTGGGATTGGCTTCTTTGCAAGGGATACACACAATACTGATTTAGAATTTGGTGTCCTTAGCATGCCAGAGGCGAAGCAATAGTGTGAAATGAATCGCAGACGAATGTCCCTTTCACATTAAAACGAGGTGAATTAACACATTCATCCCTTTACAATGTGTAGCGCTTACCAACAAGCAATTTTACCCCGGTATGGTAGGTGGTGCAAAGTAGCTTTCAGCTGGTCTGCCTTTCGCCCATCATGGATAATAATAAGAACTACTTTGAAGAGTTTCAAAACAACCATGAAATCACAATTCAAAAGACAAGCAAGCGATTTCTCTTATGAACAGATAAAAAAAGAAAACTGATTTCTCTGCAAGCTGAAGCAGCGATGACGAGTGTGTTGAGTTGAGTGTGTTCGAGAGACTTTTCAAACTTTTTCAGTTCACTTGCTGGACAAGTTGACTGACAGTATTATCATGTATGCACAGTCTGAGGTGTGATTAGGAAGAATCAAGTGCAAAATTACATTAACATTTAAAACGTTATCAATTGGAACAATGCTGATTATATCTTACATTTGCTCAAAACCCAGCATTTTACAAATTTAAATGTGACGACGCTCCAAGAGTCTATATAATTCATACTATAAAACAAAAATCCTTCCAACATTACCACGTTTTTTTGTAAACAAAGGCACTTTCATACAAAGACATAAAGTGCATCCGGAAAGTATTCACAAGGCTTCACTTTTTCCACATTTTGTTATGTTACAGTCTTATTCCAAAATGGATTAAATTAATTATTTTCCTCAAAATTCTACAAACAATACCCCATAATGACAACGTGAAAGAAGTTTGTTTGAAATCTTTGAAAATTTATTAAAAATAAAAAACAAAAAAAAAATCATGTACATAAGTATTTACAGCCTTTGCCATGACACTCAAAATTAAGCTCGGGTGCATCCTGTTTCCACTGATCATCCATGACATGTTTCTACAACTTGATTGGAGTCCACCTGTGGTAAATTCAGTTGATTGGACATGATTTGGAAAGGCACACACCTTTCAATATAAGGTCTCGCAGTTAACAGTGCATGTCAGAGCACAAACTGAGCCATGAAGACCAAGGAATTGTCTGTAGACCTCCGAGACAGGATTGTATCGAGGCACAGATCTGGGGAAGGGTACAGAAAAATTTCTGCAGCATTGAAGTTCCCAATGAGCACAGTGGCCTCCATCATCTGTAAATGGAAGTTGTTAAGCACCAGGACTCTTCCTAGAGATGGCTGCCCGGCCAAACTGAGCGATCGGGGGAGAAGGGTCTTAGTCAGGGAGGTGACCAAGAACCCGATGGTCACTCTGACAGAGCTCCAGCATTTCTCTGTGGAGAAAGGAGAACCTTCCAGAAGAACAACCATCTCTGCAGCACTCCACAAATCAGGCCTGTATGGTAGAGTAGCCAGACGGAAGCCACTCCTCAGTAAAAGGCACATGACCCCCCCGCCTAGAGTTTTCCAAAAGGCACCTGAAGGACTCCGACCATGAGAAACAAAATTCTCTGGTCTGATGAAACAAAGAGTGATCACTTTGGCCTGAATGGCAAGTGTCATGTCTGGAGGAAACCAGGCACCGCTCATCACCTGGCCATTACAATCCTTACAGTGAAGCATGGTGGAGGCAGCATCATGCTGTGGGGATGTTTTTCAGTGGCAGGAACTGGGAGACTAGTCCGGATTGAGGGAAAGATGAATGCAGCAATGTACAGGGACATCCTTGATGAAAACCTGCTCCAGAGTGCTCTGGACCTCAGACTGGGGCGACGGTTCATCTTCCAACAGGACAACGACCCTAAGCGCACAGCCAAGATAACAAAGGAGTGGCTACGGGACAACTCTGTGAATGTCCCTGAATGGCCCAGCCAGAGCCCAGACTTGAACCCGATTGAACATCTCTGGAGAGATCTGAAAATGGCTGTGCACTGACACTCCCCATCCAAACTGATGGAGCTTGAGAGGTCCTGCAAAGAAGAATGGGAGAAACTTCCCAAAAATAGGTGTGCCAAGCTTGTAGCATCATACACAAAAAGACTTGAGGCTGTAATTGGTGCCAAAGGTGCTTCAACAAAGTATTGAGCAAAGGCTGTGAATACTTATGTACATGTGATTTTTTTTTTTTTTTTTTTTTTTTTTAATTAAGAAATGTATTTAACACGTTGTCATTATGGGGTATTTTTTGTAGAATTTTTAGGAAAAAAATAATTTAATCCATTTTGGAATAAGGCTGTAACATAACAAAATGTGGAAAAAGTGAAGCGCTGTGAATACTTTCCAGATGCACTGTGTATACAGATTGCACTATCTAGTCATAGCAATAGTGTTAATATTATTAATATTTGTGAAGAAAATTTAAGATCCGTAAAGTTTCTTTTTTTTTTTTTTGTGGATTTTTTTTTTTTTTTTCTCCCCAATTTGGAATGCCCAATTCCCAATGCCCTCTAGGTCCTCGTGGTGGTGTAATGACTCGCCTCAATCCAGGTGGTGGAGGACGGATCTCAGTTGCCTCCTTATCTGAGACGTCAATCCGCACATCTTATCATGTGTCTTGTTGAGCGCGTTGCCACTGAGATCTAGCTTGTGTGGATGCTTCACGCAGTTCTCCGCGGCATATACGCATAACTCACTACGCGCCCCACTGAGAGCGAGAACCTCATTATAGCGATCACGAGGAGTCAAGCTGCCTAACTTTTGGAATAGTCTTCATGTCAGGAGCGGAGAAATTATTACTTAAAATGCCGCCTACTTACTAGGTTTTGAAACAGAGCCACTATGTCAGCTTTATTTCTGGTGTAATGTTGGGTGATGGTGCGGTTCCTCTTCTAATTTCCCTTTCCCATAATCTGATCAGCCTGAAAATCTTGTGGTGGACCAGAGCCCCTCCCAGCTGCTGGTGAAGCTAACTGACTTCGGAGACGCGGTGCAACTGAATTCGACTCCTTATGTTCACCCTCTGCTGGGTAGCCCAGAGTTTGCAGCACCTGAGTTGGTTCTTGGGGATCCTGTCTCTCTTTCTTCTGACTTGTGGAGTTTGGGGGTGGTGACGTACGTGATGCTGAGTGGGGCATCTCCGTTTTTGGACGAAAGCGTGGAGGAGACGTGCCTCAACATCTGCCGGCTAGACTTTAGTTTTCCTGACGACTACTTTCAGGGTGTGAGCCAGGTGGCACGAGATTTCTTGTGTCTGCTCCTCAGGACAGAGCCTTCCAAGCGGCCCCCAGCTGCTGCCTGCCTTCAGGAGCCCTGGTTGAGGCCCGGAGGGGGACGTCGCTCTGCTGAATGCATCGATACCTCGAGACTCATCTCCTTCATCGATCGGCGCAAACACCAGAACGACCTGCGACCCCTCGTAGGGATCAGGCCTTTTCTGCAAAGCAGGCTACAGCCCAGGATATGACCAAGTTAATTTCATCCTCTTTCTGCTGCCAATTATGAAGTAGAAGACGACTTCAGTCCTGAGTCAAACAAAATGTGTACTTACAAACATATCTGCCATGCAGAGTCTTCTTCTGCAGATAATATTTGAGATTAATAGTCCTCTCCCAGTTGTTAGCTGCTGCCTTTTTACAAATTTAATGAAGACTTTTAGTATGTAGAGATCAAAACAATTTAAATGGTAAATATATATACCAGCCACAACATTAAAACCACCTGCCTAATATTGTGTAGGTCCTCCTTGTGCCACCAAAACAGCGCCAACCTGCATCTCAGAATAACATTCTTCTTACCTCATTTGTACAGCGGTTATCTGAGTTACCGTAGACTTTGTCAGTTCGAACCTGTCTGAACATTCTCTGTGACCTCTCTCATCAACGAGACATTTCCATCCACAGAACTGATGCTCACTGGATGTTTTTTGTTTCTGGCACCATTCGGAGTAAACTCAAGAGACTGTTGCGTGTGTGAAAATCCCAGGAGCAGTTACAGAAATACTCAAACCAGCCCATCTGGCAACAACTTGATTATCTAATCAGCCAATTGTGTGGCAGCCTTGCAGTGCATAAAATCATGCAGATATGGTTAGGAGCTTCAGTTAATGTTCACATCAGCCATCAGAAAGTGGAAAAATATGATCTCAATGATTTGGACTGTGGCATGCTGATTGTTGGTGCCAGATGGACTGGTATTTCTGTAACTGCTGATCTCCTGGGATTTTCACACACAACAGTCTCTAGAATTTATACAGAATGGTGCAAAAACAAAAAGCATCATGCGAGCGCCAATTCTGTGGATGGAAGTACCTTGTTGTTCTGACAGAGGTCAACAGAGATTGGCCAGACAGGTTTGAACTGACAAAGTCTACCCTAACTCAGATAACCGCGCTATACAATTGTGGTGAGAAGAATGCTGATGTTGTGGCTGATGTGTGTGTGTATGTATGTATGTATGTGTGTATATATATATATATATATATATATATATATATATATATATTGCGTAAATTCAATATTTCTCTGATTTGATGAATGGCCAAACAAATCAACACAAATGGACTACCTGCACAATTGCAGAGGTTTGAAGAAAGCGATTCGATTGCAATTTAGCAAGGAGAACAACCCTTTTCTGTGTTTTGCCTGAGCCAGAGAGAGAAAACAGCTCTGTTTTTGTGCTTTTACAGTGTTCAACTTTTGTGTGTTCAACATTTAAGGTCAAATCCTTTTATAACAAGACTTCAGAAAAATGACAACTACATATAACAATAATATTGATACATTTTCAGGTAATTATTTGAATAAATAAAAAAACATTTAAAAACCGTGAAATCAGTTACATCATGTCAGTTTGAATGAACATACAAATTGTGAGCAAATAAGAAGTTGAAGCATTTTAAGTGAAAGCTTGTTTTGGTATCCTAGTGTAATTAGTTGCTTATTTGAACGATAATGATTATGCCACATTTAGCTGCAAAATTTATATCAGCTGCAAGTTAAACCTATTTTTTATTTGCTACGACTTGAAAAAATTGTGTTGTGCATTTTACAGTTGTATAAGCCTTATTCTATAATATCTGTCTGCCCTACCTTTTTTTCTTTTTTTCTTGTTCTGTTTCTTTTTTTAATGTGATATCATAAGGGTGGAGAAAAGAACCCAAAAGGAAGACAGCCATTGGGCATCCAAATGTCTGAGTACCCAATCAACGTTGGGCAGGACAGCAGACAGAAATGACTGAATACTGTAAATGCACTCACTTTGTGCCCAGTTGTTACTTTGTGCAATGTTTCAACTTCAACAGTTGATGAAGACATCCGTTATAACTTTAATAAAAATGTAGAAAAGAAAGTACTTTGTACTGCATTTACTGCTGTTGTTTTTTAACCTGGTATTTTTCTTTAGTTAAGTATTATTTCATACATATATCATACAGGGTCATCATCTACATGGCACTTACGCTCGTCACTTTTCTGTTTATTATACATTGTTGTATGCCAAAGCTCTCCATTCTTATGATAATTATTGTTTTCTCTTCTGCTTCTTTGGTCCCCTATAAACATTTGACTCCTTTTAAGTTATTAAATAGCTGTAATTTGCTGTTTACATTATTTTCTCATAGCTTTACAATTGGAAAGAATTGTTTCTATTATTCCCTTTATTTTCAGTGGTGTCCAATGTTTTTGACATTTCATAGATTTTACGGTTTTCTGCACATTTATTGGAGTATTTCTGAATCGCACCTCCCATTTAGACTATACTAGGCAGTCCTTGACATTGAAATGCTTTTTTTGTCATAGCAAAACATCATGGACAAAAATGTGAAGCCTTTAAATTATTATATTTATCTTACCATATAGTTTTAATAAACGGGAAAATAGGTCCTTTTTAGTCCTTAGGCCAACTGTTAAGTCATAAGAATAGAAGCTCTCACCAATTTGTCTCAATACGTAAATTCTCACTGGAAAGAGATTAATTTGCAGTCGGTAACCTTTGGCCTGTTGCTATTAGTTGTTGATTTCCTTTGGAGCCAGTGATCCTTGCATCATACATCAGCTAGTTGAGGTTTTGATGCATAATGAAATTTTGATTGGTGGACAGTGAATCTTTCCAGATAGGAAGGAACATTGTTGATTCATCTGTATAGACCCATATCATGCCCCTAATTTATTGTCATTGTAAAGTTGTACAGATGCCTTTACAGTGTGGGAACTTGGACTGGATACATTTTTTAAAGTGTTTTGTTAATGTCTCATTTTTGTTCTGATCTCATTGTATTTTAATGTATGTATTATAATTTTAGACATGTTTGATTTCAATTATTTTATACTTTTTGCATGTGAATATTTCTTTGTACAGTAATCATGTGTTTATGTAATATGTCCTGTAAATATTTTCAGTTTTGTTTTGTCATCAATTATTTTGGAATTAAACATATGGAACATTGTTGTGGCTGCTGTGCTTCATTTCCTCTGCTCAAGTAACCTTAATGGTGAAAGGTTTGAAAATTAAACTCTTACACAACCAATATCCAGGTACTTACAGAATACAGCAATCAGATATGAATGTGCCTGATGATGACTAGAAGAGACAAGTGTGGCTAAGGATGTTAAAAAGTGCATGGAGTGACCTGTTGCCTGTGAGAAAACAATTATCAAAATATGAATAACTACTGCCTTGATCAACATGAAATATTGTGTTAGGGCTGTACTTTACAATTCATGTAGGCGTTATGACTAAAACTGAACAAGTGATTTGAAATTTGCCAAAAAATCAGAAGTGCTCCCTTTCAAATCATTTATTAATAATTTTGAACTCTAAATATTGTAATTGTTTAAAAAACTGATTAAATAGCCATGTGTACAACCAGCCTATTTGTTTTACTTACAGATACAAATATTGCGAATAATAGTTATTTGACATGTAGCAAAAAATGTGTTGTTTATAAGCCATTTTTTTCACTTATAGTTTCACAAAAAATAAAGAACATGAAATATCACCTAACCTTACTTGGTGATTATCTTTAAATTGAGCCCACACACAATGTAATCTGATGCTTAGATCATTAGATAATCCACATGAAGCACAATGTGCACACAGTACATAATGTACTATCTGGCTGAAAACACAGTAGCTTTCCTGGATCATCAGATGAGTTTATCAGAAATAATGTAGAATGTTGTCTAGCTTCATGGGATGCTAAACCGATCATATTGGGATTCAGATGGCTACAACCAGAGGTGTAAGTTATCCAAAAATGGGCAGAGAGGATCGTTCACTCGTCACATATGGCTACCAGGAGATTGCACCAAGTACATGACAGACACGATGATGGCTTATATATGACACAGTATGAGATCTCGTTACTCATGCATGCATGTTTTGGAGAAAGAGCATACCATTAGTCATTGTTGTGTAATTAGTTCTTATGCAAAATTATTGTTTTATTTGTTTGAAATTTTACTCTATTACAATTGACATGATTGTGAATGAAATAAAAGCAGTTTTTCGGAGCAACCTTATTTACGGGTTATTATTTATTTAAGGTTAGGGTTAGGTTTAGAGTGAGTATAGGGTTTAAGGTAAGTAAATGAGGTGTCTGTCTAGGGTTTCTGTGAGACTACAAATTAACACAATAAACAGTGTATGAATGTTGCATGGTTTCTTTCTACACATGACCATTCACGCTTGGTGAATGCTCACTTGCAAATTTGGATAAATTACCTTTGGCAGCGATTACAGCCTCATGTGTTTTGAGTATGATGCGACAAACTTTCACACATGGATTTGGGGATTTTCTGCCATTCTTCTCTGCAGATCCTCTCGAGCTCTGTCAGGTTGGATGGGGACTGTCGGTGAACAAGTATTTTCAGGTATCTCCAGAGATGTTTGATTGGGTTTAAGTCCGGGCACCACAATCCCCATACATTAGTCCTGTATTATTTAAAAAGGTTAAAACAGCCCTATATGTCTGAGAATCTCTCAAACCCTTTCCCAAGAGGTCTGTGACATTTACTGGTCTATCCTTTATGTTATTAAAAAGAATACTGCGTAAAAACATCATATTTATTACATTTAAAAAATACTTGATCTATGGTTTCTAAAACATCACATTCATCACACATATCATTTTCATGCTTCCCCATTATTACAAGTGTTGAATTCCTGTGTGTCCCAGTCTTAATCTAAAAATCATTACTTCTTCCTTTCTATACCTTCCATAAAATTGTTCTTTTCCTACTCATTTTGCAACATTATAATATAATAATATAACTCCCTGTGCTGCTATTTTCCCATCTTTGTTGCCATAAATTTACTAGTTTCTTTTTAATCACTGATTTTACCTCACTTCTCCCCAGGGGTACTTTAATATCCACCAAGTTTTTCTTTAATGCTTTTTTTGCTAACTTATCAGCTATTTCATTCCCTGCTGTCCCAATGTGTGCCGGTATCCAACAAAAGTCTACTGTTATACCCTCTGCTTTCAATCTGTACAATAATGTATAGATTTCCATCAGTAGATCTTCTCTGTCAGTTCTTGTAGACATTATTCTTTTAAGAGCTGATGACGAATCTGAACAAATGACAGTCCTAATTGGTTTAGTCTGTTCAATCCATTGTAGCCCTACTATTATAGCAATTAACTCAATAATAATACACAGACAATATACAGACAATTTATCAGTTATTCTAAGACTTATTTTTGTTTTAAAACTCAGAATATATACTCTTATACCAACTTTTTGATTAAATGGATCTTTAGATCCATCTGTAAACATCTGCATAAAAGAGTAAACATTTTCTCTCATAAACACATTGATTTCATTACTACTATTATACCCTTCTTCTGCTTTTTCCCGGGCCTCTAATAATCTCATTTCAACAATAGGTTCAGGAACGTTCCATACTGGCACACAATATGTAATGGTGTATTAGGGCAGATGACTTCATTCTCCAGACAACAATCCTTGACCCACTGTTCATACTTCCATCTAAAGCTATTTCCTCCATTATTTTTATATTCCCAGCAATCTTTTCAAACTGTGCGTTTGCAATGATTTTTGTCACTTCCATGCAAGTTAACCAAATACATAATAGTTAGTTTTTCCCTTCTTAAGTCTAATGGCATCTCCCCCATTTCAACCCTGATGGCGTCTAAAGGGGTTGATCTTATTGCTCCACAACAGATTCTAAGTCCTCTAGATTGTAAATTATCCAATTTCTTCAATTCTGATTTAGATGCAGCCCCATACACGGCACATCCATAGTCTATACAAGAACGTATTAAAGCTTGATATACTGAGTCTTTGGTACTGAAAATTTTAATCCCCAATCTATTGACCATTCTTCAACTTAATTTATTGTTTCTAAAATTCCTACCTCTTTTCCATACTGCTCCATCATCAGCATATAATGCTTTTCCAATATTTGGATTAACTTATTCATATATAACATTAATCATTAAATTAAATAAAATTGGACTGATGACACTTCCTTCTGGAGTCCCATTCATAATATCATACAGTGCTGATATTTCTTCCCCTATTCTTACCTGGAATGCACATTCAAATAGGAAATCTAATATCCAATTATACATTCTCCCCCCTAATCCAAGTTTATTTAATTTAATTAAAAGTCCTTCCCTCCATAAAGTGTTGTATGCTTTTTCAATATCAAAGAAAACTGCAACAAGATATTCTTTCATTAGAAGTGCTTTATTTGCATCATTTTCAAATAAGACCAGAGCATCCATTGTAGATCACTTTTTCCTAAAACCACTCTGATCTGGTGATAACATTTAATTTTTCTCCAAAAAGTCATTCAACCTTCTTACTATCATTTTCTCCATTACTTTGCACAATGTATATGCAAGTGCAATTGGTCTATAGCTGTTAGATTTTGTTGCATCTTTCCCAGGTTTAACTATTGGTATCACTATTGCACTTTTCCACTCTTTAGGTAAGGTGCTTTCATTCCACACATGATTATATAAATTCAATAATGCTTTAATGGCATCTCTGGTAAGTTTTTTAACATACTGTAACTGGTGTTGTATTCTTTGAATTGTTGATAGCTATATTTAACTGAAATGAATTAAAATCTTCATCCATATTGCCATCTACTCCTTGTTTTTTCATACGGACATTCTTATATATTTTGCTTATTTCTTGTCTTCTTTTTATGTATCATCCAAGTTTTCAGTACTGTGGATTTTACCAAAGGTTGTAGCTAAGACTTCTGCTTTTTCCTTATTTGTAATGGCCATTTTCCCTTTCTCTTCTATTACAGGGATCTGCTTATAGTTATTAATACCATTCATTTTCCTAATCATTCTCCAAACCACATGATTTCAGTCTCTCTCCCAGTTGTACTGCAGAACTCTTGCCACACTTTTCTTTTTGCTTTTTTAATTACCCTTTTCTTCTGATACTCTATGATTGTATTTATTAATCTTTTTAAAATTTAAAAAATGTATTTCTCTAACTGCCACTGTACATTCTTCTGACCACCATGGTACACTTTTCTTTTTCTTTCCATTATCTCTTATTAAAGGAATAGACTGTTTTGCTGCAAAGATAATTCCTTCTACTATTTTATAATATTTTTCCTCAACACTTCCTTCCAGTTTCATATTATTGAAATGTTCTTCACTCCACATATAAAATTCCTTCCATTTTGTCTGTTTAAATCTCCACCTTACACATTGATTTTGCTTTTGTACTGCAATTTGAATTTCATATATTAGTGGCCAATGATCACTGCCCATATTATCTTCATGTCCAAGTACATTTACCAGTTAATGCTGCTGACATTATTGTGAGATCTAAGCATGAAGTGCTACCTCTTGTTATATCCATTCTTATTAGCTTCCCATCATTCAAACAAGCCAATGCTCTTCTATAAATTCTTCTATTATTTCCCCATTATTATCAGTGTTTTTACTACCCCATAAACCATCATGTGCATTAAAATCCCCACACATAATAATTTTGCCCTGTGTGTCACCCATCACCTCTTTTAGAATATGATTACTTATTTCTTTACATGGATTATACAAATGTATAATTCGAATGACTTCAGTCCCATTATTTCTATATGTATGTATTCTACATTACTATTTTGATATATTCTTTTATATGCAATGCTTTCTTTAATAAATGTTGCACACCCTCCACCTCTGCCATTTTCTCTGTCTTTCCTCTCTACTACATATCCATTGATCTTAAATTCCAAGGAGCTATTTAACCATGTTTCTTGGATACAAATAATGTCTGGTGTTTTTCCCATTTCTGTGATATGTTTTTTAAATTCTTGCCCATTTGCTATTAAGTTCCTGGCATTCCAATGTATTAGTAGGAAAGACATTATAGAATTATGTATTGTTACTCTGAGTCATGTCCAAAGCAACAGCTCCTCCTTTCGCTTTTAAAATCTCATGGACTTCTTCAGCTGAAATTCCTGTTAACTTTAGAAATTTATTAGCACATCCTACAATTATCTTTAACTTGTCTGACTTCCTTTCTACTTGTGATGTACCATTTACCACTGCACAAATAAATGGCAATGGTAATAGCCATTAGGTAATAGGTAAATAGGCAATGGTTTGGTACAGTTCAAGCCCAACTTTATTTGATTTGTTTATTTCTCTGTTATTTGTTTGAGAAAAGTGTAAGTGACTGTACTTGACTCAAGCAAGTTCTGGCTCTCTATGTACAATAGAATGCATGTGAGTCTGTTAATATGTGTATTTTCTTATATTAGAGGTCATGTACTATTCAGTTTTGTACTAAATATGCACAAATGATTAACAGTTTAAAGTCATTAGGTGTGCTGTAGAGTTTTTATTGCATCACACAAGTGAACACAGTAGTGGTTTGCATTGTGAACAGAAAATACAAGAGATAAAATGGTAACACATTGTACAGTAACCAAAGATGCATTATTTACAGACAATCTTTGATCTTAAATAACATGAAAGTTTTCATTCATAATAACATGATGGAAGAAAAAACTAAAGGGAGATATAAGAATAAGTTTAAAAGTGAAAAACCCAGGCTGGGCACAGATCAGTATATATAACAGAAACTTCAATTTAATGTCTTGTCATTAGCCAAATTTAATATGCATGAAATGACCTTTGCTGGACTCACCTGGCTGTATATAACGGCACTATTTAAATGGAAAAATTCTTGCATGACTGATTGAAAACATTTAACCGAATGCTGATTGATGTGCATATTATCAGTCAACACAGTCTTCCTGTCTATGGGAGCATTGCTGAATAAAATGCCATTTGATTTACTGACATGTCACCATTATGATGGCATTATCATTATCAAAGTCAGCAGAAAAGCTTGCTTAGAACTGTGCTCTATAATAACCTGCTATAACTAATTGGCTAAAACAGATAATATATACCCAAGCAGCAATATGTATCATGTTTAAATCTCACTAATCTCCATTTACATTTATTTGAGAAGTGAACCCTCTATGTGTCTTGCAATGTGAAGTTTTTTGACTGATTTTCATTAGACAGAAATTGATTCAGCACTGTATCCAAACCCCACATGCGAAGAGAGTTCACTTTTGCCCGTATACTATTATCTCATTTTCAACATTTCTAATTTTTATTTTTATTTTTTAAAATGGTCATAGTAATCAATTAAATAATTAAAAATAGACACAAGAACAAAAAAACAAGGTTTGACAATGTTTATGTATACAATCGTATTAGTTTACAGAATACAATAGCTTAAGACTTGAAAAAGCAGTTTTTGTTGTTACACTGAATAAGTGTTATTTTACTTTCAAATCTATATATATATATATATATATATATATATATATATGTGTGTGTATATATGTATCTATACAGTACTGTGCAAAAGTCTTTGGCACATAAGATGTTTCACATAAACTTTTGTCTAAAGATGTTTTTTTATACCTTCAGCTTCAGTGTCAATAGGAAATATACATTTTAGACTCTCAAATGTTCCTTTTACATATAGAATTGAATAGAAGAACAGGGAGCCCTGCAACAGTTTTCACGATATCATGGCCCCCACAGATGACCCCTAATGAGTCAGTCTGGGATTACATAAAGAGACAGAAGCAGTTAATAAGCAATTTACCAAGAAGCTGTGAACATCCTATCTGCCAACAACCAAGAAAAACTGTGTCTGGGTGTACCTAGGGGAATTGGTGCTGTTTTGAAGGCAAATGTGGTCGCACTTCAAATTTATTTAGCTTTTTTACATTTACTGGACTTTGTATGACATTAATAGATAAATGCTAATTATGTATGGCATTATTTTTGAAGACATCCTCACTATGCAACATGTTTCACTAGTGCCTACAACTTTTGCACAGTACTGTATATATATATATATATACACTGTCGGCCAAAAGTTTGGAATAATGTACAGATTTTGCTGCTTCGGAAAGAAATTGGTACTTTAATTCTCCAAAGTGCCATTCAACTGATCAAAGTATAGTCAGGACATTACTGATGTAAAAAACAGCATCATCACTATTTGAAAAAAGTCATTTTTTTTAATCAAATCTAGACAGGCCCCATTTCCAGCAGCCATCACTCCAACACCTTATCCTTGAGTAATCATGCTAAATTGTTAATTTGGTACTAGAAAATAACTTGCCATTATATCAAACACATTTGAAAGCTATTTGGTTCATTAAATGAAGCTTAACATTGTCTTTGTGTTTTTTTTAAGTTGCCACAGTATGCAATAGACTGGTCTGAAACCAACCCTATCCATTTCAGGTGTCTACCATTTTGTAGGAGTGACTGAATTCTGAGGGGGTCACTCTTTCCCTACTTTTGTTCACTCATTCAAACCCACAATACACTCTAATTTTCTAATTTCTAATTCTAATGGTTAATTGCCCATAATCCACTGTGGGGAAGATAAACAAGCTGGGAGGTTTTGCTTCCTTCACTCCTGCAATGATTTATTTCATGCTGAATGTATTAAATTACTTTTTGACAAATCATTACCTGACTTAAATAAACATAATAACATATAAAGAGGCAAAACATACAGATACATTTTAAAATGTACTCTATATTTATACAGAATTTTGCCATTAAGCTGAAGAATTCTTTATTTACTAAATAATTAATTGAGGGGATATTACTTTAACTCAGGAGCTGCAGACAGTGGAAAAGATAATTCTGTGGATTATTTAAATATGCGGTTATAGCATGTAGGTTATAACTTTGGTGATGTTTATGGTCGGATGAGAAACGCAGTTTCTGGGTAGTTCAATCGATACTTAACATACTTATATCAGTACAGTAATCAATTATTTTATAGAGAAAAAAAATTCTAAATGATATTTTCTCATTTAAAATGCTGTCGTTTTTTTTATTTTAGTGATTTAGTAGTAAGTCCTTCTACCCTCCAAAATTGATTACTGTACTTATATAATTGATCATATTGTAATAATCTCACCTGTAGTATGTCTGTCTGCCCTCTGGGAAGTTATAAGAACATTCTGAATGTGAAAAATTATTTTACAGTTTGTTTGTTTTTTCATGTATAACTTGCACGTGAATTGAATGAATGAGTGGACATTTCCTATGTTTTAGCGTAGTGAGTGGAGTTTTTAGACGGTCCCTTACATCTGCAAAACCGAATGTCCAACGTCAAACTTTACCGCGCTAAACCAGTGAGGCCAACAACATCCAGCCGGATAGTGAGTATGGCGCGAAAAGAGCAGGAGAGACTGAAGAGAAAGCAGGCGGCAGCGTCATTGTCGCAGAATATTGAACATATGTTCAAAAAGACTGCCAAACAGGGTACGATTGTTATACTTAGTAAGCAATTTGACAACATTGTACTAAATATTTTCAGTGCATAAAAAGCGTGCTCGTTAAGATACCAGCAGACAAGCTAATCCATCACAATTAGTGCATAATAAGTCACCAAAATGAAGTAATTGAACCTCATAATTAAATACAAAAATGAGGGGGTAAACTGCAAAAAGGTCCACTTTAAAAGAAAAAAAAAGAAGCTTCCATTTAAACTGAATTTTAATTAAATGTAGCAAGTCAGGTGGTATGACAAACAAATAGCTAGGCTTTTGTATATTTGCCTTTAAGCTCACTTTAAGTTCCTTTAGTTTTTGTAGTTTAGCATGGAAATGCCTTTGTGCTCCTGTACAGGCAATAATACCTTTCCCCGGACATTTGCTAATATAAAACACACCATTTGGTGTTAAATTTAGGCCTATATGTACATCATGTAAAATTATGTTAAGATAATGTTTTATCTTCACATGCAACATTTTGATGGATTTAATTCTATCGCATACTGTTACATATAGCTAATGTTAATATTTTGCTGTGAAAGCATCCCAAGTATAGACTAACAGTGTCTTGCCTGAAGAATAACATTATCCGTAGAGCTTACTATATTTCTGGGAATATGACGTGTTTGACGTGCTTAAAATACTGAAAATGGTGCTAGAGGCAGATGTCAGCAGTAGTAAAAAAAGAAAAAAAGTTTATTAAATATATTTGTTTTGGTTTGTTTCCTAAATGTACAATCTAAAAGGAGTGTGACTAATAATTGTTTTGAATTACGAAGAAAGTGTCAAATACAACATACAGTATCTGATTATATAACAGCCGACCTAATACAAATGCACAACAATCTGAAATGTTCTCCAATATTTTTGACCGGAGTGGTTCTTCAAAGACTGCCTTTAGAATGCTTTAAAAGAATGCCTTAAAAGAATTATAAAATAACTTATAAAAATCTCAACGGAATGCAGATATACAGTACGTTGCATAAATCTAATCAAGGGTATTTTCAGAATAAATGATTGGTCCTAAAAACATCCTCTTCCCCCCTGGTGTTCTTGGAACCATCCTTCTGTCCCTTTAAATGGGGAATGTATGGTGTTCTCTGACCGACTATCTTATTGAGTGATGATTTTAAAATAATCTGACACTATGAGAAAAGAGATGGCTTCCTAAATGTAGTGGAACCCCACCCACCCACCCACACACACACACACACAAAGCTTAAGACACACTGTAATATCACCATAATTGATATTTGATACAATTGTAATGCAGAGTGCCCGTCTGCCTATGTTGTTTATCTTTGGAATACTGATTCCTGAGTGCTTTTGAGTCCTGTGGCTGATATTTGCAGTTTACACAAATGTTAAAATTATTTGCCAACAATTTCTACTACTAAAACCTTTGAAGAATCAAAACTCTAACAGAGGTATCTATTTGGACAGAGAGGGCACGATATTTTATGCATGTGGTTAAAACGGCTTCTTAAATTGACATTTTCAAAAGGCACTGGAGTTTATCAGTTTGGTAGAAATCAGACCCAAACCTGCCATAAACCTGATTGACTTTTTGTATGGGATAGATCAGGCATTCAGGTGCACAGAGATCCAATTGCAGAAGATCTCACTGCTCTACTTGCGTCGTCCATAATGGTTGTGCATGTCCTCCATGGTTACCCTGCCCCACACGCCAATCACAAACGCTTCAATCTCACACTCGTTTTTACCACGAGTGATGCGGAAGTAGCCGTCCTCACCCCAGTTCTTTCCCCATGAATTGGCTGCAATCTGTGGAGTGTACAGATTGTTTTTGATTGCGTACAATGTTTAAAACTTTTCACTTGGACAGAGCAATCTTGCAGCATATGTGATGGATATAATTTCTCACCCAGTATGTGTGTGTTCTGCCATTGTAGTCCCTCTCCTCTCCCCATCTGAAAAAGTCCAATAAATATCAGCATGATGAGAACATTTTGGCGCATTCACCTAACTGAAAATGTAACTAATAGAAGTTCTGGAAAATATTCTGAAATAGATGGCATTAATTAAGGAGAAATTATAGAAAATATTTTATATATCTCAAAAAATTTGAATATCGTGGAAAAGGAGCTCAGACCAAATATTGAGTGCATAAATGAGCAAACATTTCAGAAGGTCGACATATCTGTATTATAAATTCTTTATTTGAATATTTTGAGATACTGGATTTTTATGAGTTGTAAGCCTTAATCATCAAGATTTAAACAAAAAAATGCTTGAAATATTTCACTTGATGTGTAATGAATCTAGAATATATGAAAGTTCCACTTTTTGAATTAAATTATAATAATATACTAATAATTTTTCCACAATATTAAAATTTTTTGAGATTAGGAGCCATTTTGCTGTAATACTGTGGTTAACCTTTGGGAGGCAGTACATTGACATTTATAAATAGGTACACATGGGATAGAAGGGCAGGTGTTTCTGGGAACGGAGGAAGCACACAGTTTTTGACCATGACCGTGCTTGTAAACGTGAACAGGTGTAATCAGGCATAGAACATGTGCTTGAACTTGTGCTTTACCATGTGTGTGACCCTGAGCATGAACTTAAACATGTATGTATTTCACTGTGTTTGATTTGGATTGTATTCTACTTGATTGTATTCAGCAATGTTAGGTTTGGTGTTGGCTTGAACATATTGGAATTGTGGAACAAACAAATGACGACTTCAAACAACTGGTGAGATACATTGTAAACTGTTCCTTTCTACAAATAAAAGACAAACAAAGAGTAATGAAGAGAACATTTGCTTTATTGACACGAGTCAATTACTTGCTCACTCTTCGAACCCAATTCACCTCTGGATTTAATGGAAAGCCACTACATATATATTATATGTAATATTTATATTTTCTTTTCTGATAAACATTTTTTATTGATTAATTTAGAAACAAAGAAAAGCAAATCATATATATATATATATATATATATATATATATATATATATATATATATATATATATATATACAGAATCAACATTTAACCCCACTATTACCTCTCCCAATCCCCAACCCCACCCTGACCTTCAACAACATCCCTGTGGTCACACATGAGTACACACACACACACACACACACACACACACAAATCCATAAAAAAACAAATATATATATATATATATATTAATCACACAGATTTTCTCTCTCCACTGCCCCTACACGAGAGCCCTCCAAAAACACCAAATAGCTGCCCCATTACTCATCAAATGAATACCAACTCCCCAGCCATCTATATATGACACTTCCTCAAAAGCTGCCACCCTTCCCATCTCTGTGCACCATTCTTGAAATGAGGGTGCTCCAGCTGACTTCCCTCCCCTTAAAACAGTTTGTCTGCCGATCTGGTTAGAACCCAATTGTTTGTGTTAATCTCCTATATTGATGACTGCCCCATTTCTTAAAACACAGCTTCTGGGGCAAAAGGAAATTGGAGTGACCAACACATCACACATAAAACTTTGAACCTTCAGCCAAAATTCTTTGATCTTAACACACCACCAAAAAAACATGGGTTATGTCTCCATCTTCTGATTGGCATTACCCTTAGGTGGGTGTGTCTTTAAAACCAAGCCTATACAATCTAGAGGTGGTCCAATAGAATCAATGTAAAATCTTGAATTGCATAAGGTACACCCTTGCATCTCTAGATGCAGACTTGACATTTTTTTTAATCCTAGCACACACTCCCTCCTCCAATACCAAGTTTAAATCTTTCTCACATAATCTCTTGATAGAAGTTAAAGCTCTGGCCCCCAGACTCTGAATTAGCAGGGAGTAATACACTGATGCCTCATGACCTTTTCCAAAAGCAGTAATCACCACTCCCAGAGTATCTGCTGCTTTATGGGAGTGTATGCTACTCCCAAAAATAGTACAGAGCAGGTGGAGCAGCTGTGAGATAACGGGGTGTAACTTAACTTTTCCGATTCGTTTGATAGAAAGGCTTTGCAATAGCGAAATAGGGGCAAGAACTTCCTGTTCAATACAGAACTAGGGAGGGGCTCTCTCAGGTGGAAGTAACCAATGAGCCAAATGTCTGAGACCGAATGCATACTAATAAAAACAAAATCTTGGGTAGACCTAACCCACCTTTGTCAATCGGCCTATGCAATTTACTGAAATGTATTCTGGGACGTTTACCATTCCAAATGAAGGACTTCTATATGCTATCAAATTGCTTGAAATAAGAGAGGGGGACATCTACAGGGAGAGATTGTAGCAGTTAGTTGAATTTTGGAAAACAATTTTAATATTTTTTATTTAATAACATTAAACTTCCCAATCATAGATAAATTTAATGAAGCCCACCTGCCCACATCGCTCGAAAAACTTTTTATTAAAGGGTCAAAATTTACTCTTACAAAATCACACAAATTTGCTGGAAATAAAATGCCCAAATACTTAATGCCATGTTTGGGCCACTGGAAGGTGCCCGGCTGAAAAGAAGTTACTGGGCAGTACGGTGTCAGAGCCAAAGCTTCCGATTTAGACCAATTGACTCAGTACCCTGAGAATTTAGAAACGGAATTAATAATTCTGTGGAGGCAAGGCATACATCTAGTAGTATATCATCTCCGTAAAGCAAAAGTTTATGCGCCACACCTCCCACCACCACCCCTGGAAAATCATCCTCCTTACTTATTGTGGCTGCTAATGGTTCTAGGGCAAGACAGAACAATAATGGGGAAACAGGGTAACCTTACCGGTCGCCCTGTCCAAAATAAAATAATCTGAAATTAATCAATTTGTTTGTACTACCGCTACCGGGTGTCTATAAAGTAATTTATGCATCCAATAAAAGTATTCCCGAACCCATATATTTCCAAAATCTTAAAAAGGTAATCACATTCTACTATATCAAAGGCCTTTTCGGCGTCAAGTGAGATGGCAGCGACTGGGATCTGATCATTCGCCACTGACCACATGGTATTGATGAAATGCCTGTTATCAGAAGGGCTACGGCCCCGAATAAATTCCCCCTGATCAATACGTACAAGAGATGTCATAACTTTAATTAATCGGTTAGCTTACTTAGTAAGTGTAACTCTTACACTCACTAGGATCTGTGTCCTTTTTAAGAATCAGACTGATCCGGGCATGTGTCATGATTGGCAGTTTTTTTTTAATGATTCGCCATAAACTTCTAGCAAAAGTGGAGCCAGTTCTGTAGCATAAGATCTAAAAAATTCAGAAGCAAAGTTGTCAGGACCCGGAGCCTTGCCTGTAGTCAAAGCCTTAATTACCTCACCAAACTCCTCCAAGTTTATCTCAGAATCAAGGTTTTTTTGCTCAGTCATCAGTTTCTAATATCTTCATCAGTAGACGAATATGTGGAACTATAGAGATCAAGATTCTTTAAAATTATTAATATCAATGTCCAAGGTAAATATTTCACCACCAGCAAATTTCACTGAGGGAATGGTAGAAAAAAGACTCTCTCTGTTTTATGTATGTAGCCAAAAGCTTCCCTGCTTTGTCCTCTGACTCAAAGTATGACTGTCTTGCCCTGAATAGCCAAAACTCCACCTTCTGTGACAATTCAAGGATTCAGGATTTTGCAAAAGGGATGCATTAAAGCATCAACTACATGATTTCCTTTTCTGCATGTGGCAACACCTCTAAACGCACCAGGGTGTGATCTGAGACTAAAATGTTTCCAATTGAGCAATCAACAACAGATGAAATTAAGGACTTAGATATAATCTAAAAAAATCTATTCTTGAGTAAATCTTATGGACTGATGAAAAACAAAAGTATAGCCTACCAGATGGGTCCAAAAGTCTCCAAATATCTGTAAGACCAAGATTTTTTACACATCCTGTGAAGCATCAATGTTGCTCTAGGGGGCTTACACACTTTTGCTTCACTATGAACAAGGACATAAAAATATTAATTTGCAATATTATATCATGAGGAGTGCCAGCAGCTTGGAACATCCCTTCAATATCTACAAAAAATTAGGTGCATAAATATTTGCCAAAATAGGACTTTGAATTCCTGCTAAAAAAATAATGACTCTTCCTAATTTATCTTTAATCTGTTTGAGACATTTGAACTGTAGATGTTTACTTATCAGTGTAATGACTCTCCTGCACTTACTAAAGAAAACCTGTCCACCCCATTTCTTCCCAAAATTTTCAGCTTACTGCTTACATTTCTTGAAGAAACACTATATCATATTTCTTACACTTCAGAAAATAAATAACCTTTCTTCTTTTTATGGGGTGCCCCAACCCATTCACATTCCACGTGGAGAGAGACAATCCACTTATATTAACATTTGACATTTTGGCATATGAGAAAAAATAGACTGTGTCAAAAACATGATTATTGTTACGTAATGGGCAGACGAGGAGTGAGGATCCAATAGCAGTTTATTGAAAATAACACAAAGTAAAGCGAACTATGAACACAGGAACAAATAAAACATCCACAATGGGAAAACAAAGGTATAAACACAAGATATAAACACGGGGAATCTTCCAAGGAGGGCACAGGCAGAAACACGGACGAGGGCAGGATTCACATGCAACATTTACCAAACAATAACCGACAAGGGACAAGGTAAACATGAGGACTTAAATACAAAAACAAGGGGAAACATAAACCAATGGAAAACCAAAACTCAAAACAGGATAACAAGACAATAAACTAAAACCAATGATAAACTAGAACTGATAACAAGATCATTAAACAATGAACCAATGAAACTCAGACACATATGGTGCGTTCACGTGCTATGGTAATTATGGTAAATACCAAAAGCCGACATGGAAAATGCACATGAACACCCCCTCATGTGGTATTTTCCACTGGGCAACTCGTAGAATATTTTGATGCCCGAGTTGCCGAGATGAGATAACCTTTGACCTTTTCAAAAATGGCGGAAAGCAACGCGCGAGTGTTGAATGGTAAACATTGTACAAAACCAAACCTTTTTTGCTACTGTTAGCTAGGGGTGGAACGGTACATTCGTATTGAATCGAAACGGCGCGGTCCGGTGCACGAATTTACACGGAGAATACACGTTATAAAAATAAATAAAACTCTAAATAGCGATAAATTACGCTCTATTCGCGTTTGGTGTGAACGCAGCATAATGAACAGGCTGCGATGTCAAGATTTGTGTGTGTGTGTGTGTGTGTGTAGCTCCATCTTTTTACCACATTACGACAACAAAAGCACTTGAACGCAACACACTGGTAAATACCAGTTCACAAGTGGAAAATATCATATTTACCATAGCACGTGAACGCACCAATAGACTAGGAGGGCATTATGGGAAATGTAGTTTAGGGGAAAAACACAAGGCAGACAGAGGATCGTAACAATTATAAAGACCACATTCCAACATTAAAGCAACAATCAAACCCTGTACTTCCCCCAGAACTAAACAAACAGAAAAAATAAAAACAAGTGCATTAACCCCATGCATGACAATGCCAACTGGCATCCATCCCTCTGAACTCAAACAGTCCATGTACACCTACGAGAGCCCCCATTTGCCATTGGATTGGTTTCTATACAAATTTTGTGAGACAGAATTACACAACAAAATGTAATCTATAAAACATACTCCAGCCAATAGGCAGAATAAACGCAAAGAATGTGTATATTCATCCAGCTTATGGCCTGTTATGTCGAGCAGATTCGGAAAGAGCCCATCCAGGAATTCCACCATATTCTGATCCTCTGCTCCCTCAGGAATTCCAATAATACGGACGTTATTCTGCTGACTACGATTCTCCATATCCTCCAGCTTCTCCCAGACATGCTCCAAATCCACGTTGGCCACTAAACGATCCGTTTCTCGACATCCCCCACTCTTGTAACTACCTCAGTGAATTGTGTCTCCATGGCAGTGAACGATCAACGTATTACAGCAAGATCCTCCAATTCAGCAACGACCTTCATCAGCATTGATGACATGTTCAAAATTCTCGCAAAATTTCCCTCACTTCTCTGGCCAAATCGGCGGCCTTGTCAGGGGCGTCAGCTTGAGCACGTAAGTGTCTTTTAATGTCTCCAGAGCCCATCTAATATAATTTTGCTATGCCATTACGCTATCTAGTTGTCAAAAAAATGGCAGAGGGTGGGAGTGTTTGGGGAAACCAGCTTGAAAACTGTGATTATTTTTTCAATTCAATTTGATGGCTCTAGAGGCAGAGAAATTACACACGTCACCTTTAACTCCAAACCGAAAACATCATCCCGGTGGAGTAGGAGATCCTTCAACTACCAAAATATATCCTGAAAATAGGATATTTTGTGTCTATTTCTCAGAGGGAGGAGAGAACCTTCTCCTTGCCCAGAACTTCCTTTTGCTTCATCACCCACCCTGGATCCTCATATTAGGGCACTATTCTGTGCACATATTCATTGTCTTGTCATCTACGTTCATCTACATGCTTCAAAGGGCTATTTATTTGTTATTGTTTAAGTGAAATTCTAGCCATGGCCAATTCTAAGGAAATCATACTCCGGTTCATGTCGGGTTCCCAAACAGTGCTTATCAAACTCTATTGGGATGGATAATCAGTGTCCACACACAAAAAACAGAGTCAGATGGGATTTTCCACAAATACTTTGGAGGCACAAATCACATGTTTTTTGTTGTTGTGAGAACTATTACAGTATATGTTCGATAAATTATCTAACATAGTATTAGCCTAGCATGACAAGTAGCTAGTTTTAAGCACATACAATTTCTATATCCCCCCTTAAAATGGGGATTTCGCCTGTCCCACCAAAGAGGCCTTTATTAAAATCATACTTTGACATTACTGCCAGAAGTAACGGCTTAATGAAAACTAATTTAGGTTAAATTTGCAACCCCGTAACTCATTTCTGAATTGTTAATTTTCTATTATTTATTTATTTATGAATTTGTCTATTTCATTTTTATTTTTAATTAATGTTTGTTAGAAAATTAGAAGAAAATCAAAATCTAACAAAATTTCTAAAAAGTTTGACCTCCTGAGTTTGATGATCATCATTTACTGGATGCTAAGTACCTTGTTTCCCTGGTCATTTCCACAAGACATGTATGCCCTATTTTGTATCCTATTTGTGAAAAGTACAACACTTTTTGATGGCCAAAGCTGGTGGCTGTGCATTTGGCAAAGCCAGGAAAAACATGGGTTGCACCTCTGCTGTGGTCTTATCTCACCATGTTTTCTATCTTCAGCTCTGTACACTGACAGAATCAGCCCCTGACCTGCTGTGGGTTTAGGCCTTGCTGTCTGCATTGTGGATGTGGGATCAGCCTGTTGAACAATGCCATTTCCATTACATTGAACATCAATGAGCTTTCCACAAACTTTCCCAGGCCCTGGGCTTAGCGCAATGCATCGTGGTGGGATTTTCCCAGTAAAAACACTGCCACTGCCCCCATATACCAACACTATAGCGCCAGCATCCTCCGAGCGTCTAGAGCAGCGCAAGAACCGCAGAGTCAGCGAGTGACAGAAGGCTGGGAGAAAAGCCAGGGTTCAGACAGATTTTCGCTAAATATCACCGTCACAAGTGAAGCATATCACTCTCACAGACAATAGCAGCAGGTCAGACTTAACAACCGCTCAGACAGACCAATGCAAACACCCACTGACAAGGTTACCAAAAACAAACCTGGGAGAAAAAGTCCTCCTAATTGTGTTTTGTCCTCATATTAAATTACTTTTATGAACAACGTAATCTGATTTAAACTCGATTTAATTTAAAGTAACCTAATTGTTGATTGAATTAAACCAGATATTCTTTAATCAGTCTTTAATTGCATCCTTAATAAGTAAATGAGAGGTTACTTCTTAGAGCAGTGGACTAATTAAATCTGTTCTTTCTGTTAAATCTCATTCCAGAATGAAAAAGGGAGTAATGAGTTCAGAATTACAGCTGAAATGCTATTAAGGTGATGACTGAGTAAGCAAAACCAGACAAAGGGATCTAGGGGCGTGTGTCTGAGGGCGGGGCTTGAAGGCCAGTCATCCAGGTGTTTTGTTTGCCAGCAATAAAACACAAGTGGAGTTTACAAAATATACATGCCCCTTTAAGTAACCTGTTTGGATGTGAAGTACTCGTGAGGTTTTCAAACAAGTTAGTTAACACTTTATTCATAGGTGAATAAGTCATTAGTCCCACTTTATACCCCGGTGGATTTTTATCCATTATTGGTTTCTGTGCGTTTGGGGGAGGGGCGTGGTGAACGCATATGTGGGAGAAAAAAATCATGCGATGAAGACCGAGAGTGTTTCTCTATAACTACAGAAACATTGTAAAACACTTATTCTTCTGTTTTCACCATTGAAAATGAAATGTTACAGGCTGTGGGAAACTAGTAGTCTTACCCTATTATCCTGACGGAGTGTGCTGCATGTTTGCGGTACTGTGGTGATTTGTGGTAATTCACATCTGTATATCTGTAAATTCCACTCTTATACACAAAGAAATCCTCATGGACCTCCATGATGGCTAAAGGGTAAAAAATCAAACAGTAGACAGACACATTATGCACAGTATGGTGACATATCTTTTAAGTACAGTTTTGAAATACAATGCAAAGCGATTTACTGTGAATTAAAGAAGCTTTGAAATTACGTCTAAAACTCTCAAATTGGCGTTTAACTTTGAATGGCATTGTGGTTTAACGCAAAGAATGATCTTTGACCTTTGGATGCCATCAATGTTTAAAAGCTGATCATTCATTCTTATCACATACAGTCATACTGTATGTGTTTAAAAGCCCAATTACATAATATCCCACAAGCACACCCAAACATCTTGTTCCCTAGCAGATCAAAGTGAGATCAAAGTCACTGCTACTGCAATTGTATTGCTCAAATGAGTTCAACTTCACATGACAGGAAGTAAAACCAGCTAGGCACACATTTCTGGAAAGTTCAGAAGAAACTTGCATTCCCTGCTAAAACAAAAAACAGATTAAACCAGTCGAAGGTGATTTGCTGGTCTTAGCTGGTTTAAGATGACCTAGCCTGGCTAATATGGTGTTAAAGGGTTAGTATCCTACCGTATCAACCGTATGACTATCTTTCTTCCATGTAACACAAAAGGAAGAATGACAGCCTCACTCTCAATACACTTTCATTGTATGTAAAAATAAATAAATCAAATGCAATGAAAGTAAATGGCGACTGAGGCCATAACATTCTGCTTAACATCTAATTTTCCATGGAAGAGAGAAAGTTTGAACCAGCATGAGGGTAAGTAAATTAAATAATTTGAATTTTTGGGTGATCTATCCCTGGTGTGTGTTTTTATTTAATTTTGTTTTACCTGTACCCTCTGGCCCTTTAGGTTTTTCAAGACATTGCCAAGGGATGCTCAGCTCAAACATAGGCAAATACACAGCACAGTAAACATAGTAAAAATAAGCACACACTCACACACACAAAAACAATCTTTCATATCTGATTTCTAAATATGAGCCAGAGGTTAGACAGAATTTTTGTAAAGATTAGAAATTAAAACTGGCGTAAAGCCAGAGTTCACTCCTGTCTGGGACAATACAACAGAACACTGTCACAGGATCATGGAACACCCCTGTGTTCTAAACAGACACACACCCATTCATTACAGCCTCTCTCTACCACACACCTTATCATATTACTCTAGGGGACTTCTCTCAAGAATTTAGCGAACATGAGACAACTTTAGAGCTAAAGCTCAAGGCCTTTTATACAAACCGAATGCTTTATGGATGTCTATGAGAGAATAATAATACATAATGCAAAGACTGGTAGTTGTTGACAGTATTCATAAAGTATTTTAACCATTCTTATCCTCAGGCTCACAGTCTTGCACAAGCAAATACATGGACAAACACTTCTGGTGAAATCCATACCTTGTACAGGGCCATTATCCATAATCTCTTTCATAATCTCCTTCTCCTGTGAGCGAGAGAGCAGAATATACATGTCACAGTGAGTTCAACAAGCTAAACTGAACAGCATCTTACACTCTAATACACATTATACAACAGTTAGTTCCGCTCCTCTTATCTGATCGTACATGCTGATGTTTAATATAACAGCACTGGGACAATTTACTGTTTATATCACTCCTATTGTCTCTTTCAGACAGGCTGTCAGTCCATGTGTTGCACTGCGACACACAAAGATTGATTCTGTTATGGTTTTTTTGGAACTATTTTAATTAGTGGAGCAAAATAGACAAAATAACTCATCAAATTGTGTCTAAAATTCAATTTACTTGAATTTTGAATCAACCTGTCTTTATTTTAAACACTTTCCTGTGTGAGATCTGGATCTCTATATGATCTAAGCATGTTTATATGGATGAATATAAAGTTGACTATGCATTAAACAAGACAAATGGGTGGTGGGATATAGCTTGGGGAAAGAATATATTCAACTATGACATGACTACTTATGACATGACTCTCCAGACAGTTGCTGAGTTATTTCTCCCTGTGGCTTTGGATTGATGGGTCTTGACTGATGACGAAATAAGAACAGAAATGCACACAGATGCTGGGTGTGAGGGAAAAAACAGTAAATAGCTGACACTAGCTATTGGTAATATACCAGAAGTGTTATGCATGTTTTATAGAGGGAAATATTTCAGAGCAACACACATGACACTTGATTGCACATAAAGCTGTAGTGAAATAGAAGGAAAACGGAAACGTATGATTTCTACTGCCTTCTTTTGAAATGTCACCAGAATTAATTATTTAGGATGGTGAGTTTAAATTCAGAATGTGTAAGATCATAGGTTTTTAACCTTTACAGACTCAGGGACCCCAAACAATTGCAACCAGCATATTGCTTGAGACTTAGGAGAATCTCTTGAATGGGAAGGTTTGCGGAGGTAAATGCAATAACCTAACCTTACATCTGTTGCAAAGGTATTGTCCTGATTAGAGCGGTCAGTGTGCTTACATTAGAAGACAGCCTGTATGGTGGAGTTGACTGATAGATATCATTGTGGTAGCTGTGGCTGTTGGGACAGTGTGCCGTGGCCTGTCTCTTTCCTCTGCCCACGGCTCGACTCTGCATCATACAACGGGCGACCTCAGCAGGGGTTTGCTGGGGTGGAGAGAAGGGGTAGCAATCCTCTGTCACTACCCTGAGAGAAAAAGGAAGAAAGAGATACTTAAATCATCCTAGTTAGCATTCATACATCTCTCAGACGTCTGGTAAAGAGTGTATTGTCTGGAAAGCATTGCATATGAATTATCATATATAAACATATTAAATAGGGCAGAATCACATACATTCTAAATCATTAATGTCTCAAAAATACCCGCAGAAAGCTATTCTGACATCAGAAACTCTCTCAAAATGTCCAAATCAGAGTTGAAATACCCATATTAGCATCCTCACAGACGTGAAATCCATTATATCTTAAATTTGCGCAGGAATAGTAGACATATTTACACTCACTGAGCACTTTATAAGGAACATATATACACCTGTTATTCATGTGATTATCTAATCAGCCAATTGTGTAGCAGCAGTGCAATGCATAAAATTATGCAAATACGGGTCAGAAGCTTCAGTTAATATTCAAATCAACCATCAGAATGGGGAAAAATGTGATCTCAGTGATTTGGGCAGTGGCATGATTGATGATGCCAGACGGGCTGGTTTGAGTATTTCTGAAACTGCTGATCTCCTGGGATTTTCACTCACAACATTCTCTAGAGTTTACTCAGAAAGATGCAAAAAAACAAAAACATCCAGTGAGCGGCAGTCCTGCAGACGGAAATGGCTTGTTGATGAGAGAGGCAAATGGAGAATTTCCAGACAGAGCTGATAGAAAGACTGCGGTAACTCAGATAACCACGCTGTACAATTGTAGTGAGCAGAATAGTATCTCAGAATGCACAACATGTCTAACATTGAGGCGGATGGGCTACAACAGTAGAAGACCACATCTGGCAATTTATTAGGACAATAGTGTTCCTAATAAAGTGCTCAGTAAGTGTTGCTGAGTCAGATTTATGATATAAGTGTAAAATGGAATGTGCACACACAATAAGATAGCAATCCAAACCGTCAAGAGTCATGAATTGACCAAGTGTAAATAGACCCTTAGGGAAGTATTGCAAAAATGACATCTTGACATCTGGGCAACGGGCATGTTCTTTAAACAGAGTTTAAAGATGAACCCAGGGATGTAGCAGTCTTAACATAATGAAGTCTCATGTACTGATATAAACTCCACTTAAAATGTTTGGATTGTCCTTTGTTTTTTTTCTGCAGTGCATTTCACGTAATGCTGCCAATCAAGATCGATATGCCAATATATACTGTAATTCTCATGTGTGTGTTCCTCATCTCTAGATTATTAATTTAGATCAATATTAATGCAGATAAAACAGAGCAACAGAGACTGATGGCCAGTGGTAGCTCAGCGGTTAAGGCTCTGGGTTACTGACCGAAAGGTCAGGGGTTCAGTCCCCAGCACCGTTAAGATACCACTGTTGGGCCCTTGAGCAAGGCCCTCGACCCTATCTGCTCCAGGGGCGCTGTTTCATGGCTGACCCTGCGCTCTGACCCCAGCTTAGTTGCGATATGCGAAAAAACTGCATTTAATTGGCTCTGTACCTGTACTCTGCACAATGACAATAAAGTTGAATCTTAATCTTATTTAAGGGTAGTTTCGGCTCATGAAGGCTGGATGGCCGCTCAATCAGCCCAAAGTAACATAACGCAAAGAATACTGTATACAAATCCACCATTTGGACTTGGTATGGGTTTAGCTTGAAATAGTGTGGGGGAGCAAAATCACCTTTTTAAAGAGTGCAGGGATGTGTCCCCCATGTCCCCCGCAGCTACCACGCCCTTGGTGAACCACTTTAAATTTGGTGTTCTATTTGACATTAGGCAAAATATATGTTGTAATTTACCCTCTTCGCCTTAGGTACCACCAAGCTCCATCGATACGGCCACCGGTGCAGCCATCCTGGTGACGCGTGTCACAGGAAATCAGATTCTGAGGGGAGAGCTGAGGGGTCATGTGACCCATTGATTGAATAGCAATCCGGTCTGATGCAACAGCTAGGAGTAAGTCAGAAGGTTCAGATATAAGAGGAAGGACAAAAGAACCTTAGTATAGTACCTATTATAGTAATATTACACACTCTTGAAACACTTCACTGTGTATACTTTATTCAGCTATGTTCTTGGCTCTGAACGCTGTGCTCTGTGCTATGTATTGTCTGGCTCACCTGCGGTCGAGAAGGCCCAGGATGCATTACAGTTGCCCTGGTCCAGGGGCTCATGGATTTTGCCAGGCCATTTGTCTGCTGCATTGAAGTAAGTTGGCAGATGATCGTTTCCATTCATGTTCATCTATAGAACATTAAGCAAGAATTTGTGCTTTTAAACTTTAGAACATCCTATGGCTTATCTGTACATAAATCTCCAAAAAAGAATACAATTACACAAAATGAAGTTTTCCCATAAATGCATCAATGGTGTGATTTAGGAAGTGGTGACATAAAATAATTATTCCCCTATGGATTCTGTTCACAGGGCCTCATAATGGATGAAATTAAGTCTGGATCTCCAAAGTCCAAGATTTGTTTGAGCAAAATACAAGATTTTTAGTGGTTACGTAATTGTAATTTTAGTGTGCGGATTCATAAATATTCCAGTGGAAAATACTGCTTACCCTCTTCAACTTAACCATTAATGTGACTCTTTATTTTGATCCTTTTTTTGTGTGTCTGTGTGTGTTTTAAAAATGTAGTAAAAATTCGAATAATCCCAAAATTCTTTTATTAAAAAAAAAATCTATGCAGTCATTTTTATTCATGATTCTCACTTTAAAATTTCATAAGGCCTGAATAATTCATTTACACTTTCTAATATACAAAATTATGCAGCAGGCTTCTGTGCACCTCTCCCTCTTTGGTAATATACAGCTGCTCCAACTGTCCTCCTACATTCCAGCCTTTGATATTGTCATGATTCTCCCTGACAACTACCAGCTATGAAACAGTGGAATGCAGGTGCTTGTCAAGTGACCCACATTGCATTGGTAAATTGTGGTCATTAAAGGGCCCCTCTAGGGCTGCAGCTTGCAGCTATATTTGACCCAGTGCTAAAGGTGAGCACTCACAAACAAAAGAGAATGTCCCCATGAGGAGAGTAAAGGCTTAATTTACATACAGGTACATTGAGGGGTCAAACAGCTTAATAAGCATACTAAAAGGCAAAAAAGTTTCTGTAAGGGCTATATATATTTTCTTAGATACTTTGGGGACTAAATTGATTCTAAAAGTTAAATCTCGCCAGTCGCCAAATCTGTACATTCGGGGGCATCCTCAATTGAAATAAAAACAAAAAACAATTTGAATTAGGGTTTAGGTTAACTCCAGTTATGTTTTGGTTATTTTTGACCCGTCCAAGAGTTAAAAACTGTGAAAAACGAATCTAAATATTGAATTTTGATGCCTTTGGACTCTCCACAACATTGAATCGGTGAAAATTCTGTGAAAAAGTTGTGACCGTATGAAAAATGCAAATAATTTGTAAATTATAATCACCCAAGTCATACAAAGTTTAAAAAAAATACTGTTTATTACCAGATTCAATGGGATGGGAAAAAAATATAATGACAGAAATATTCACAAAGTTATGAATTGCAAGAAATAAAGAAGCTAAAATTAGTGACCAGAAACACTGTAACTGTAAGGGTAAAAATAAAGCATCTCAAACTGCTTGTTGGGAGCATTAAGAAGTATTAAGGAACGTCTGTTTGCAATACAGAGACTTTGCGGCTGTCCGTGAACGACTTGTACCTGAAGGCCGACTCGGGAGGTGAACTAATCAGTTCTGTTTCCTGTACAAAGCTGTCCCCGTGCCATATGAACAAGATTTTGCAAATGCATGGCTTCGACAAAATGAACAAATCACTCTCTGAGACTACTCGTTCTTCCGAGTCATATAAAAGATTTGTTCAAAATGAACGAATCATTCATGAACGACCCATGACTAGTTGGGACAGTTGAGAGTTTACCACTGTGAAACATCCCCATTTCTTCTAATAACACTTATAAGCACATCTGGGTACTGAAGACACGTTTTTTAAGTTTAGAATGTGGAATTTTCCCCTATTCATCCATTATGTAGGTCTTTAGCTGCACAATTGTACAAGGTTTTTGTTGCCGTCTGGTGTGCTTCATAATGCATCACACATTCTCAGGTCAGCACTGCAGGCAGGCCAATCTACCGCCCGTACTCTCTGCTTACACAGCCATGCACATGAAATCCAGGCACTATGTGGTTTGAACATGTCCTGCTGGAAAATGAAGGGACATCCTTGGATAAGACAGTGCTGGCTGGCAGTATATGCTGCTCCAAAATTTGTACATATCTGTCTAAATTCATGCTGTTCTCACAGATGTGTGAGTTACCCATGCCATGGGCACTGTGTGTGTGTGTGTGTGCAGCACTCAGCTAACTCATTAGTATGCATGATGTAGAGTGAGTATGAGGGCAGAAAGTGATAATGGCTGATAATATCAGAATTTTGTGGGACTTTACTCTAGTGCCATAAACAGGTGGAGATGTGCTGGAGGATATGGGCTGAATTGAAAAGGAAAGAGGGAGGAAAATAAGGGTATGGGCCCCTATCTAATCAGGGAAGTTCTCTCTCTCTCTCTCTCTCTCTCTCTCTCTCTCTCTCTCTCTCTCTCTCTCTCTCTCTCTCTCTCTCATTTCTAGCATTCTCTGATTGTGAGATGGTCTCTTATGCAGCATGTTGATGTAGATCACGAGCAGCTTTCTGCAGATAAAGCCTGAAAGCCTCAGTAAACCACATCAAATAGCACACGGCCAGATGGTCACAAACAGGATATAAGTGCAACTGACCATTCAAATGCTCTCATTCACTGTATTAAACTGCACTACAAGGAGCTGATGCATTACAGAGATCAAACAACAGTCCGATTTTTTAATCCTACCACTTATTCTTGCTTTGATGACCCCTAAGGGCAAACCGCATAACACTGAAGACTGTTATGGTAAAAAGCGTGAGACAGCCATCAATGCATAAACATCAGATGAATAAAGAGATAATCTCATCTGTAACTGTCTCTTTCACATGCCATTACGACTGTGATGCAAAATGTCAACCCCTCATTGACCCTCCCCATTGAAAAGACCAGCACATTGCAAAAATTCCTTTTCTTAATCATTTTTTTTTGTTTTGCTTACCAGTAAAGACATCTAAAGGTTCTTGTTTTTAAATAATATATATTAAAATAACTTGTATGTACCCAATTGGCAAGCCCCCCAAGATATATTGAAAACAAGTTTTAATATCTTATACAGGTTTGCTTCCCAAGTAAATGTGATTTTTAAGAATGTTAAACTGCCAAACAAGACAAAACTACTATTATTTTTTGCATTGCATTGCTGGTCAACAACATAATTTGTGTTTTGGATGTTGGTCCCCAGCAAGACTTCTTCAGTCAACCAGCCTCGCCAAACACGCTGTTTGATATGTTCACCAGCTAGACCAGCACCAAAACCAGATTGGTCATTACATGCACAATCCAGCCTAGTCCAGTATGGAAATTCGAATTGCCTGCAGATGAATCTCACCTGTATCTCATTCATATTCATGACAGTCCGTGAGGGGCGCTGTGTGCCTAGACGGTGCCGCAGACCCTCGTCCAGTGTCATACCCCAGAACTGACTGTAGTTAGCTGCCCTCCATCTGGACAGATTAAGACAGGAAGGGAAAGAGTGGGAGAGAGGCATAAACGTTTCTTAGTACCCTTGTTACATATTTAACTTTAATTTTAGAGTATCTTATACTGCATGTAAGTTTTCTAAATGGATACCACAGGGCATCAAGAAACGAGAGAAAGCCTTGAACTTACCCTAAACCTCTCCTGTTGATTTCCTGGATCATGTCATCCTCTATCAGACAGGCATTATACTCACATTCCCAACGCCCATTATGACCACATGTACTGCAGGAGATTAATAAAAGACTGTCAGTGAACAGAACCAAACACTTGTATAGTCCCTGCTTTTAAAAACCTTTGTTGTACTTTCCCTTTTCCTATTAAAACTGAAAGGTGGAACATATCAAAGGGGACATAACTTAAAAATTAAAAAGGGAATAGGCTTTGATTACACCATGACCACGAACCATGATTTGCTATTAGAATTTTTAGTTGGTTTCAGATGGTATTATGGGGGCATATAAGGGCATTTAATTGGACACATTTGTGTAGTATTTTTGTATATATCTAATTAGAGATTAATTTTGTCAATGTTTAGGAGTACACTAGAATATAGATGTCTACCAAGCTAATACACAGACTAATAGCCACATAACTTCAACTTTAACATTGCAGTACTTAATGAAATAACTTTTCTGTTTAATAAGCAAGGTCTGTTCATATGCTTAAATGAGTATTGTAAAAAAGCTATATATATATATATATATATATATAGAGAGAGAGAGAGAGAGAGAGAGAGAGAGAGAGAGAGAGAGAGAGAGAGAGAGTAGAGGGACTAGGACTTTGAGCCTTTTAAGGCAGCTCTTGAAGAAATATCCATTTTTAGTCAGTCTGTGCGAGAGGAGGTGGTTCAGACCTGGCATTTGAGAGCATGGATTAAAAGAGAAAGCACAGATAGGCTTTAAAATCACAAGTCATTACTATGGATGAGTTACATGGTGTGGAATATGACACAGCAAACTCTGTGATGCACACATCCCTGCTGTAAAAATGATTATGCACAATATATATTTTCAGAATATATAACATTTACAATAAAGTAACAGCTATGACTACTATGACTTTATTTTATGTATTTGCGACTTTATATCTCAAAACTGTGACAATATCACGTAATTGCGACTTTTATCTAGCAATTGCGACTTTATTTTTATTAATTGAGACTTTATATCTCACAATTGTGACTTTATTTCTTGCAACTGTGACTATTGCTCGCAATTGCGACTATATATCTTGCAATTGCAGCTTTATATCTCACAATTGTGACTATTTCTCTAAATTGCGAGTTTATATCTCACAATTGTGACTTTATATTTTAAAATTGCGACTTTATATCTGACAATTACAACTTAATTGCTCTTAATTGCGACTTAATATATCGCAAATGTGACCAGAAAATAATCATAATATGAGGTCTGAATGGGGCCTGGGTAGTTCAGCGAGTATTGACACTGACTACCACTCCTGGAGTCACAAATTCGAATCCAGGGCATGCTGAGTGACTCCAGCCAAAGCAACCAAATTGACCCGGTTGCTAGGGAAGGGTAGAGTCACATGGGGTAACCTCCTTGTGGTCACTATAATGGGGTTCTCGCTCTCAGTGGGGCACGTTGTGAGTTGTGCGTGGATGCTGCGGAGAATAGCGTGAAGCCTCTGCACATGCTATGTCTTCGTGGTAACTCGCTAAACAAGCCACATGATAAGATGCACGGATTGACGGTCTCAAATGCGGAGGCAACTGAGATTCGTCCTCCGCACCCGGATTGAGGCGAATCACTATGCCAACACAAGGACTTAGAGCACATTGGGAATTGGGCATTTCAAATTGGGGAGAAAAGGAGAGATAAAAAATATGAGGACTGAATAATTTACTTTGGCATAAGAACCGTCCTACAGTTCAGCACAGAACCGTCAGATTCTGCTGGAAGATGATGATGGCAGGGGAGAGGAACTTACCCCTACAGCAGGACGGGACCTACACCGATGGTGATGGTGTGGATGAGGGGTGAAAACAACGCACATGGCAAGTGATAACTGACCGCTAACAGTTATAAAGAAGATGCTGGATTATGATTGGACGAGATGCCTTAATTGAATGAATGGTGTATGTTGCAATGAGTCTTCCTGACAAAATTACCACTACGCTTCCATTTCTCTATATCTCCCAATTGTGGCTTTATTTCTGTAAATGGGATTTTATATCTCCAATTGCAATTTCTTTTCTTGCAAGTGAGACTCTATTTGTCTTAATTTTTTTCTGCAACTCTGACTTTATATCTTTATATAACTTTGTTTCTTGCAATTTCAATTTTTACTAATATATTTTGTAATTTCACAAAATTAAGTCACAATTACGTGATATAAAGGCAGAATTACCTTTTTTATTCTTTTATTCTTCAATAATAATTAATAAAGGGCAACACACAAATGATACCCTTCTGTTCGTGATATACTCTTCTTCATAGCTTTGATGCACCCCCAATGTCACCAATAAGGGTTTTAGGAAGCCTAGATCACAAACAGGGAAATCTAACATTGCTTTTTGCAGTCACAACACAACATTTTACAATGACCAGCATATGTCTCTGCAGTCATTGCTCACAGCTCAAATAAATAATCTACGTCAGTAACAAAACACTTTCCAGGAGACAGAGATCTCATGTGTAAGGTCTGCTGGTTTTGATTGGAAGAAGCAGGTAGTATCCTTTGACCTCTTATTTCCTTTGATACATGACAACATTTTAGGGTCCTTGTGCAAATCCTTCACCTAGTAGTTCAGATACAGACATACATTCACACTTCAGTGCACAGCAGCACACACACACAGAATGAAAGTGACAAAAGGTCTTTAGAGTGCAAAGGTGTCAGGTGACCCATTGTCAACAGCAAGCCGAGTTTCTTTTTCTCTTTCACGCTTCACTGTAATGCTCAAATCAGTATCTTTATACAAGTCTGAAGGTCACTCAATGTTTTTGACATCCCTTATATTATAGATCAGAGATTTTTGAGTGCTTTCTCTGTGTTTACCTTTCACAGTAATCTCTTGAAGATGACAGCTTGATGAATGTATGTGCTTTAGAAGTTTGTAAGCTTTGTCTAAATAACAAATAATAAAGATATCACCTTGTCTCCGATAACTTCAGATATTTACAATACTTTCTGATCAGTGGTTATCGAAATAGCTACACTGTACCCTGAACATTGCTGTTACCAACAGAGCCCAGGGGAACATCACAATCCTGCTAAAACTACAGCTTTAACTAACCTAAGCTGGTTTGCTTTGCAAGTCTTTGCTGGTTTAAGCTGGTGTATCTGGTATCCCAATTATATGCTACATGCCAAATGTACAGCCCAGTCCAGTGAGACCTGAACTCAGGAAATCTCAGGAACATAGAGGTGAAAGCGAACCAGGAGGGAACAACAAGCACACTGGGACAGCAGCCAGTATTTCATCAACCTTTTCCCATTACAGGAAGCAAAGCACTAACAGCAGGTCGGGGGGAGAATGTGAAAAAGATTGGGATAAAATGAGAACTGAAGAGAGGGAAGATAATGTGGAAATGGCAGGAGGTGCCAATCTTGTAGTTGGTGTGATTACACAAAGCACTGCCACGACAAACTACAAGATAAAATCATATCACATCTAAAACAGAGTCAGACATACAAACAAAAACAAACCAACAGACAAGACACATAAATACAAATGTTATGCTCAGTATGCTATTTTATATGCTATTAGTTTATAAAAAGTGACCCCATGACCCCATTACATTTCTTGACAAGAGCAGTGGACATATATGTATTCAGTTCTTTTTTTTTTCTACAATAGAAAGTATGTCAATTTAAAATTCATATATCTGCCAGTGTTAATGAGTACACTGGCAAATAGATGGCTTCAAAGCAAATAGATGTAAACTAAAAGCCACAAAACTCTGATTTAAATTTCATGAGGTCTTTAGAGTGAAAAACTATGTAGCTGTGGAAAATTGAGGGGTAACTCTGAATACTTAATTATTAAGCTTTTATCAACCTGACCCTATACCTAGTAGTTTATACTGTACATGGCCCTTGTCAGCACATGACTCACCCTAAAGATTAGCACTACTCCTTTGGAAGGATTGATGGTTCTCATGTTTGTCTAATGTCATATTTTTAGTGTGTGCACAAACAGGTGAACTACACAATCAACTTACATTAACATATCTATGCAATATCCATACTGTAATGACCATGTGCACACACTATACAAAAAAAACAAACACTCATGGAGACATCCCCACATTATGTATTCCCTGAGACAATACCCATAATCACTGCTGTGTGAAAAAGCTTTCACATGAAGGTAAGAAATTCCTGCTTTCATATTCTGTCTAACCATCACCAGTTTCTCAAGAGCGATGCACAATATATAGTGCTTTCTCACAGTGAATGGTCAAATGCAGAAAAAAGTAAGAAAAATAAACACAATCCCATCCCAAAAAATAAATGTGTAGAAAGAAAGAGAAGTTGTACACAATATTTTTTTGTATTTAGATTAAGGGTAGGGATGTCATAAAATATCAATATATCGATAATTGATTGGCATGTTATTTTATCGATGTGTGACAAATTCTCAAATGATTTTCTTGAGTTCCTTCTGAAGGAGGAAGTGGGAGCTGGGTAAACAATCCAATGTGGGTTTTATATTATTTCTACACGTTTTAGCATCAATCAACAAACTGCACAACATAAAATGCATGCAAACACAGTAAGCATCATGCATCTCTCTCTCCCTTCCAGCAGTCTGGAAACGCCTCTCCAGCTCTCACCGAAACATAGAACAGCTGGTAGAGCAGGGCTCGGAAACCTTTTTGACATGGAGTGCCATTTTTTTGAAGAATGGGAGGCTAAACAGTATTAAAGTGTGACGAGACTTATTTCCAGGTTTAATTTATATTTTGAACAGATTTTTGAACCCCACCATGTGGGTTTATGTTTTCTCTTTTAATCGTTTAATGTAATTTTGAGTGTGACTATGGTTTAAGGAGGGTGTACCTGTATGCTGGGTTGGAAATCTCAAGGATTAATAGTGGTGTTTTTCTTATTGCATTACATGTTGTTCTGAAAGCAAATAGAAACAAATGAAACAAGGTATGTAGGCAGTCTGACCGAAGCAAAGCAGGCGCGTTTATTCGTGGAATTAACAGAAATTAAGCGCTACCTGTTCGTGATGTGCAAATGGCTTGCACGCGTTGCCCGAGTCTATTGGATATACTGCAGTCTCATCACATAAAAATGTTTGTTTAGCCTCCCATTCAGCTTATAAATACACACTGTGTGATCATGAGGAAGGATTACATCAAGATGTAGATTGGAATGCAGGTGCAGAATTTATATGAATAAAATAGTCTATTCCTCTATCGCCGTTGCTAGCGTGCCGTTGATTACCCCTCTGTGTGCTAATGCTTGCACGCATGACATAGGTTGCCGATCCCCGTGTTAGAGATAATTTCCCACAGGTGTCAATCCTTACCATTCTCCGTCTATAGTCCTCGATCTCCACAGATGTCACTCGGGCATGCCCACATCACCACAATATGTTTACGAGGCATCAATATATTAAAATTAGTCAAAGTTTACAGTAATTAGAAGTCTAATTTGTGTGCTTTCCAATTCACTAAATTGGCCTTCTGATTAATAGTATGACGTAATAGCGTTGGGAGACCACAAGTGGGTGATATAACATTTACTGATGCCGGTTGTGGGTAGGAAAAGCACTTGTATCACAAAAACAGGATGAGTTCATGTGGAGCAGCAAAAGGCAGTCCAAATGAGTGAGATGATGAGTTTGCAGGTTAGTGTATGAAACTGGTGTAACTGAACAAACTGAACGATTAGAATGGTAATGTTTATTATGCAATTTCTCTGTATGTAGACTTGAATAGGTCTTTCATTGAAGTTGTCAAACCACAAACGACAAAGAAAGAAAGAAAGAAAGAAAGAAAGAAAATGGACAGACCTGTGGAATCATTCTCAAATTATGCAAAATTTTTCACAGCAGGAGGTAATGTAGCTCACATGAAGAGTTCAAGTCAACATGACATTGCTGCACAAATAACTGCAATGCCTCTTAAAGCAAAACAAAGCTACTTTGAATCCATTACCAATAAACAGAAGAGTTATTTTATATCCAAAGTAAATAGTAGATTGTTTACTACCACTATACTGGATTTCATGGATATAAAATAATGTATTCCTTTGTGCTGTTCATTAACCTAGAATATTTATGTCCATTGACTCCTCAAACAGTGAGAAAGGCAATGTGCTGCTCATGCCTGGTGCAAAGGATTAGATTGATTTTCTACGGAAAGAGCTAATCCTATTAGCATGGGGTTTTATGTAAAGGCAGAGACACAAGAGTTAGTTAAATATTATGAATGTTCGTATATGTGCTGTACATGATCCTATTGTATGTTTGTACTGTTCCCATTGTCAGAGTAACAAGGGTGCTAATGGTGAAGCAGATGTAAAGAACACTGGGAAATAAGGAATGTGTGTATTCTTTTCAGGACCTGAGGGAATCCCACTGTCCTGTCTATTGAAGCAGTCCAGTGAAGATGCTCTTTGTCTGTAGATACATTTTGCAAACATAGAGTACAGGATGTGTTGATATTGCCAAAAGCGGCCTTGGATAGAGAGTTCCACAGTGCCCTTGGAAATGTCATATTGTCAGTGCTGTGAAAAATAATGTTTGGAGTAAGGTTGTAACGACAACAAAACACTCCACATTCCTCTAAAATAAAGGCACAAGCCGAGTTAAAAAAAAAAATGTTAGAATATTAACAAATTAAATGAAAGCAATTGGATACAGCTTTCAAGTATCTGTAATTTAACCCTTCTGTTATGTCTGGGTCATTTTTGACCTGTTTAAGTGTTAAAGACAGTGAAAAACTCATCTTAATCTTGAATTTGGTAAAAATGCATCTGAATTATTGAAAAAATAAGCAATTTTTTTTATTACATTATGGTTGTATTATAAACAAAACGGAGGTGTGCTGTACTGTACTGGGTCTTATGGGGTTAAGTAAACATTGCTTCAGATTTCAAAGTAAATATTAAAGTAAACTGTCTGTAATAAATTAATAGCTGTGAGTGGTTTTTGCTTTTTCTTCTCAATATTGAATTGATTTTAACAATATAGTAGACAGCAAGACCTATTGCACAGACCTGATTTTGGTAAAAGACATCCAATTGTTTTTTGTCACGCCTGTTTACGCTCACATAAAACATACCTTACTGTTTATACACTAAAACCTTGTATAGACATTTGGGTGTCGTAACGTCAATTTCTTCCTTTTCTTATTTTTTTTTGGTAGGCTATTGACCTGGAACCACAGGACCAGTAAGTTTGATGTGTCTAGTTTGGAGAACGAGTGAATAAGTATTTGAATTTGGTTTTTGCTGTTTGTTTGCTTTTTAACTCACCATAAATTACAGTTCTCTTTGTAGGTTGCTCCTGAGTGAAACCTGTGGCCGTTCCTTTCACAAGAACCTAAAATCAACAAACAACAAAAATCAATCATGAATCAATCTGCAGTATGCCATATACAAATTAGGCTTTAAGGGAAAAGAGAGGCTAACTGCACAAAGATATTGTGAACCCAAACATGTGAATTAATTTCAATACAGATGTTAGCTACTGTAATCCAAAAGTGGAATGTTTTCTTGGCATTCTTGTGCTTTTCCAGGGACTCTGCTGTCGTCACGCCTTGAGAATCTCAATCAGAGATTGCCTGGCTGGAAGTAAGAAGGCCATCTTTCCTCTCCTCCTAATTCAGTACAGTTGTAATTATGCTATACTAGGTATACACTAGAGTGGAATTTATGTTTTAAAGCTAAGTTTAAAGAACATGCTAGCTACAACGGAGACTATCACATCCTGCAACTAAATCTCAAAATCACCTTAATCATGTAAAACCATCATCTTAAATGGGAAGTGTGTGTTGTACAACTAGCAACCCCAAATTAAATTGGTATCTGTTTATTTGAGCCACAACATCAAGGTTTGGCTGGTTAGCATGAGCAGCTAGCCCCTGCTGGTAGATATTGATAACTACACCATTCTGTGGGCAAAAAGCTAGTTTCTCCATTGCTGGCTATTGAAAATTTGCTGCACAGTATTATTCACAACATATCATTTGTCAGTGACTGAAACTTGAAACATAATTATTTTTGCAACTCTGTTTGGTGCCACTAATGGCACAGAAATTACACTTTGAGTTATCAAATATTACTTGTTTTCAATTTGAATATGTCTAAAAATATGTAGAATAATAGATACAGACACTTTTTTAAATATTTTAAAATGTTTTGCATGTTGGAGGCAACAGTAAGTTAAAGGTGGACACTAGGTTATGCTTTAGGAACAATTCCTCGAAGTCTTTGAAAGAATGGTAAGTGTGAACTCAGCGGTTATATATAGTGTGTGAAACAACTCTTTCTAAAGGAAACATTTACTGAGAAGGGTGAGCAGGGATTTGTGATACCTGCCTTATAGACACGATTGTCCTTCCTTTAGCAAACACATTGCACACATACCTATTCTTATCCCTCCATGCCTGCAGCCACCCTTTCATACCACCTCCCTCCTTGCACATTACAGGCATTCTTTCAGCTGACCTCCATTCATTGCTCTCTCAATCTTCCGCTCTCCTGTTCTGCTCCTCATGAGGAGCCCACTGTCCCTCCTGACTATTAGGTCTACAACTGAACATTTCACACCCTATATACAACCAAAGTGGGGTCCATGAATCAGGAGACCCTGTTCAAAAGACCAGCATTGCTTAGCCACAAGCATGCTTTATTTTGGATGCTAGTCATTGGCATGGTGTGCAGGTATCTCCTTCAGGCTTCTTAACTAGCTTAACCTGCAAGAATACCTTTGCCAACAAGCTTTACCAGAAAAGACCATGCTGGACCAGCATTTTTAGTTGAAAACAGCATGCTATGCTGGTTCACTAGCACTAACCAGACTAAACCAGCTTTGAAAATTCTAAGCTGGTATTTTTAGAAGGGGAGGCAGGAAAATATTAACAAATAAGAATGTGGACTTGGGTTTTCCATTATGTTTCCAGAAAATAACTAATCTTTTCTTAATGGAGTTGACTTCTAACATTGAGTGTGGTCCAAAATTGTTCCTTTTGTAAACCAATGGATTTGACTTGGTTCTCTTTTTAATTTTTTCAGAGTGTCTTAAAGATATAAAATGCTGGATGACGTGTAATTTCCTGTTATTAAATTCCGATAAAACGGAGGTATTACTTATTGGTCCAAAAAACTACCCACAAAATCCCTTACAATACAACTTTAATTTAGAAGGATGTCCTGTTACATTATCCACTACAGTAAAAGACCTGGGTGTTATACTAGACCGCAACTTGACTTTCGATAATCATATTTCATCTGTTACGAGAACAGCCTTTTTCCACCTTAGAAACATTGCTAAGCTACGTAACATGCTATCTGTTTCTGATGCAGAAAAGTTAGTTCATGCATTCATGACCTCGAGACTAGATTACTGTAATGCTTTATTAGCTGGTTGCCCTGCATCCTCAATAAACAAGCTACAGTTAGTCCAAAATGCAGCCGCTAGAGTTCTTACTAGGTCAAGAAAATATGATCATATAACACCGATTTTAACATCTCTACACTGGCTACCTATTAAGTTCCGTATCAATTACAAAGTATTACTACTGACCTATAAAGCCCTAAATGGTTTATCTCCGGTGTATTTAACGGATCTTCTATCGCCATACAATCCATCGCGCTCTTTAAGATCACTAAATTCAAGGCTTCTGGTCATACCTAGGATATCTAAGTCCACTAATGGAGGGAGGGCGTTCTCACATTTAGCTCCTAAACTCTGGAATAGCCTTCCCGATATTGTTCGAGGCTCAGACTCGCTGTCCCAGTTTAAAACTAGATTAAAGACGCATCTCTTTAACCAAGCATTCACATAATGCTTACTTTTTATACTACTGCTGAATCAGTTATAATGCATTAATATTATGAACATCAGCTATGCTAATTATTTCCCATCTGCTTTTCTGCTGTTATCTCGGGACGCCAGTCCCGAGGTAAATAGCGTTCGTCAGCTCCAGTTTGTATCCAGCCTCTCACGGAGACTTCAGATGCCCCATCACCATGGACTACGATTTTGAAATGGGATACATAGACTAACTATTGCCAACAAAAGCCTTCATCAGCCAAACAAGGACAATTGCATCTAAGTGAACTTCTGGAATTTAATCAAGGATGGACTTCAAAGACACTGGTCACTAATCTTGCAGTTCAAACACAATCACTGTCTAAATACTGACCCTTAGCACTTAATAAGTTTAATAATTTTTTAAATCATGTTTTTTAACTATAAATAATTCTTATTTACATTATTCATGATGTTAGCCAGAGGGGAACTGGCCCCCACAGTGAGTCTGGTTTCTCCCAAGGTTATTTTTCTCCATTAACCATCATCTTTTGGAGTTTTGTGTTCCTTGCCACAGTCGCCTTCGGCTTGCTCACTGGGGTTATTAATACAATTATTATTTGATTATTTTTAAACACGATAAAGAATCATATCTTATCTAATTCCACAACAGGGCTCCAAACAAAAAAAAAAAAAAAAATCAATTAAGGAGCGATTGGCTCCTATAGGGGGAAAAAAAAACAGGCGCGAAATTTTTTTCATTTTTAACTCCTTCCATTCCTTTTCGTCCCGCAGCTCGCTAACAGTGTAGTCTGTGGAGCATTCTTCGCAATTTTGTGATCACGTGCATTTTTTATGCTTGTTACTGTCACCGTGTTTTCTAACAGTCTCTTTTTTGAAATGGTTAGTTCCTGCAATGAACTCCGTTTTCCCCGCTATTTCTTTGATATAAACTTTTGTAATGTATCTCGGGAAATGTAATGCAAATTTTAAAATCAAAGGGAGTAAACTTTTACTGTCGCCAATGGCGACCTTGACAGAAATTACACTCACAAATAAATTTATTTGGTCACAAATGCGACCATTTTTAGTCGCAGTTTGGAGCCCTGCACAAGGATGATGATTTATCGACTTTATAGACATTACATTTTTATCGTCTGTTAATGCTGAACTTCTGTAAAGCTGCTTTGAAACAATGTGTGTTGTGAAAGGCGCTATACAAATAAAATTGACTTGACTTGACTTGACTTAATTAACATGGCTAATTCTAAACTACAGATCCTTTCTACAAGATTCAACATGATCATTTGACATTTTTCTCCTATAAGAAACTATAACATGATCAAATCTTAATTTGAATTATTTTTTACTTTTTAAAAATCTTAACTTTTAAAGACCAATGATGTCATACTGTTTTGTGGCTTTTAGTACATGTTTGTTTGCTTTTTATATGCTTGTCTATAAGGCTGGGTATTGATACAGATTTCCCGATTAGATTCCGATTTATGTGCATAGATTTTCGGTTACGATGTCCATTCTGCTTACATGTGAAAGAAATTCCCACTCAGCTAATGCTCTGAATTATAAAGGAAGCTTTTAGGGAACCCTTCTAGGAACAATTCAAAAATATACATTTTCAAATTATATGGGGGACTGGGTAGCTCAGTGAGTAAAGACACTGACTACCACCCCTGGAGTCACAAGTTTGAATCCAGGGCTTACTGAATGACTCCAGCCAGGTCTTCTAAGCTAACAAATTGGCCTGGTTGCTAGTGAGGGTAGAGTCACATGGGGTAACCTCCTTGTGATCGCTATAATATGGTTCGCTCTCAGTGGGCGTGTGGTGAGTGAAGCCTCCACACACGCTATATCTCTCTGGTAACGCGCTCAATAAGCCACGTGATAAGATGCGTGGATTGACGGTCTCAGATGTGGAGGCAACTGAGATTCATCCACCGCCATCCAGATTGAGGCAAGTCACTAAGCCACCAAGAGGACTATTTTATCATCATTTTTTCATCAAATTGGTTACATTTAAGCTTTTGAATAATGTTCAAATTCAGTCAATTCCATATAGATTTGCATACAGATTTTTTGTTACATGTTGTAGAAAGCGGGGCGGGCAGAGCGATGGCTGTGCGGAGTGATGCCGGATGGTTACCTGCAGCGGATTATCTCGCCCAGCTGTGGGTGATAACTGCATTAAAGCCACGACGAGAGCTGCAGTCGAGGAGAGAAACGGAGAGAGCTACAAGGAAGCTGTGTGTGTGGGGGGAGCTGAAAAGCACCCCGTTGATGTGTGTTCCTGCTGCTGAAAAGCACTGAAAAGTGCTGACAATAAAGAGTCTGATGATGAATGTTTGTACGGCTCCCGCTTCCTTCAGAGAGTCAAAGAACTTCCTTACACTGGTGCCGAAACCCAGAAAAATTTAAGGAAACGGGAGCCGTGCAAACATCCAACATCAGACTCTTTGATTTTGTCAATATTTTTACCCACCCCTACATGTCTACGCCTGAATGTTGACCAATCTTGACTTTCTTTGGCTAGTCAAATGCTCTCTAGAATGAGAATGTCTCTCCCCCTGCAATGAATAGCAAGTAGCAAATCATGGTCCATGGCTGTGACGTAACTAAAGCCTATTAGCTATTTAAAAACTAAAGTATGAGCCCTTTGATATGTTCCACCCAAACTTCCAGCTACAACAAGATTTAATTAACATTTCTTACTGGGAGGATAGGGAGGATTTGTTCCCAGGCAGTGGCTCCAGAAATCGGGACAGCAGTCGGACACAGTGCGGTTGCAGAACAAGTCACAGTAGCAGATGGTGTCTAGGTAAGGCACAGTACACTGGTCATTTCTGCCTGGGCAGCAGCCTCCTCTTCTCTGGCAGTAAGTGCCTAATGGATCCCGGATCCCCCTCAAGTGGAGCGGGCTTGCAAGTTCTCTCTTAGTCCGGGACTGGGTCTGTACTGACATCCCCCCCTCCAACAGCAAAGGGAGCAGTGTAATGAGCATCAAAAGCTTCGACATTGCTTACCTGTCAAAGACAAATCAATACATAAAAACTTGGTATTAGCCATTAGGCTCACATTTTCAATCAGAATTAAATCTGAAGCTCCAATACAACATTATGCTCCATCATGCTGCAAAAAATTTACAAGTCATGACAATAGCAACAGATAACAACAGAAATAACATTTGTTCATCCATTTGTAACATTTGAGCGGATACAGAAGCAACAGATATGGGAAATAGAACTTTGATGATTCCCAGAGTAATGTGATTCCTCTCTGCGACCATTCTGCAGACTGAATTCAAGGCTATGAGCCAACATTCTGCAAATATAAACATGACTTTAAACAGAAGTTTTTTTTTTAAAAATAAGCACTCATCCTGCTAGCACAATAACTCCATGGCGACAGATGATCATAGACATAACAGAAGGTACTGTAAAAAACAAAATGGTAAAGGACTTAGAAAATTACACTAATACTAATATTGTTCATTCACTCTCAACATTTGTCCACAGGGCCAGATCCTGGACTTTTGAGGACCCTGGGCACAAGTTTTTTGAGGCCCCACTAACCTCCTCCACCCTTAGTGGCAGAACCCTTTTCCCACTTTAAGCAACTGGGGTTCCTAGTAGTTAGACAGCACTTCATGTACCAAGGGGCCCTAGTGGCCAGTACTTTGAGTCATAGAGTCTGAGGCTTTGTAGGTCCCCATCTAGACTCAGTTAACATTTTATTAGGAACACCTGTACACCTACATATTCATGCAAATATCTAATAAGCCAAGTGTGTGTTAATAGTGCAATGAATAAAATCACTGACACGGGTCAGTAGATTCAGTTAATGTTCACATCAACCATCAGAATGGGGAAAAAGTGACCTCAGTGATTTCGACCGTGGCATGATTGTTGGTGCCAGACGTGCTGGTTTGAGTATTGCTGATAACTGCTGATCTCCTGGGATTTTCACACACAACAGTCTCTAGAATTTACTCAGAATGATGTCAAAAACAAACAAACAAAATCCAGTGAGCATCAGTTCTGCAGACAGAAATGGCTTGTTGATGAGAGAGAAAAATGGAGAATGTCCAGACTGGTTCGAGCTGACAGAAAGGCTACAGTAACTCAGATAACCCCTCTGTACAATTGTAGTGAGCAGTATAGCATCTCAGAATGCACAATTTTGATCGAATCTTGAGGTGGATAGGCTACAACAGCAGACCACGTCCAACACTTTAGTAGGACCATATTCATAATATATTGCTCAGTGAGTGGAAAATTCAACCCTAAATTAATGGCTTGAAACAACTACCTGTAACTTCTAGGGTTTCTTTGACATGGTCACTCTATTGAGGTGTGTATCATAGAAAGGGTGAGGTCAGCTGACTCAGGTGTAGACGTTTATTTACTTGTTAAATAAAGACTTTATTTACTTGTTAAAATGTCAAGAAAACCCCACGTGAATACTGCTGTGTAAATGTCATACACACACTTTTGAGGAAGAGAACAAAGGTAAGAATGAAAGGTTCACTGATGACTGAAAATGACTACATTGTCTGTATTTGTATGAGCTGTCCTGTATTCTGTCACGTTTATAATATTTGAACTATGAGTAAACAGATATTTGAAGAACCATTATCATAATTTCAACATACTTGGCACAGCCGTGGATTAAATACTGAGCATTACAGACATAATGTCTGTTGAAACTTGAGGAATCCCATCTATAAACAAAAACATTTACAAATTGCACTTGGAGGGTTAACATATAAACACAGAAATGTGCTTTGTATTTGATTTCGCATGCTCCAAAACCATATGTAATTGCTTAATTACTGTGCTAGGATAATTGATGTTTTTTGTTCATACTGCCAATCTATTCAGCTACCTGGTTTGTCTTAGTTCTTAGATGTAATTTTGGAGATATTAGACTTAATCTTGCCATCCCTTCATGGCTCTGCACTTCTGTTCAATTATAAAACTTTTTACATTAGAATGTCAGAATAAGGATGACCCTTTAAGAACTTTAAAAACAAGGGAAACTGACTTGTTTATCTTCATGGGTCAAGAAGGGAAATAATGCCACTATCAAACTAATGGAGCCAAAACATATCATTGTTACGGAAACAGCTACTTCCTGCAGTCAAAACCAAGACAGTCACATAAACAGGGAAAGGCTGCCGTAATAAGGCTGTCCACTCTCTCATTACTTGTGATACCAAATTCTACACTTTAATGTATGTTTATACACATAATGCACATATATTCGCAGACATTTATTAGGAAGACCTGTACACCTACAGTACATATTCAAGCTATAATCTAATCAGCCAATCGTGATGTAGCAGGGCAATGCATAAATCATGCAGATACAGGTCAGGAGCTTCAGTTAATGTTCACATGAATCATCAGAATGGAATCATCAGAATGTGATCTCAGTGATTTTGACCATCACATGATTGTTAGTGCCAGAGTGGCTGGATTTAGTATTTAGAACTGCTGATCTCCTGGGATTTTCACGCACAAAAGGTCTACGGACGGAAATGCCTTAATGATAACAGAGGTCAATGGAGAATGGCCAGACTCGTTCAAGCTGACAGAAAGGCCACGTTATCTAAGATAACCACTCTGTACAACTGTAGTGAGCACTGAGCAAAATAGCATCTCAGAATGCACAACATTGATGTCAAGGGTTGTACGTCCAATTAAACTTAGGACAATATTTTGGAACAAATTCAGCTGTGGTAGAAGTTAGCCAAATTTGGCAGATTCTAACATGGACATCCTCTCACCTTCGAAAACCCTGAACAGAATTACACAAGGTAACAGAATATAAAATCCTGACTATTTTAAATATGGTACAATAAACAACATTGGTACTGTTTTGGCTTTACCCATTGGTGTCCAATGTAAAATGTGCACCAGTTGAGAACCTCATCACATTGTCTTTTTTTTATTGATTATTTGTTTGGGATAGACTCCATTTTTTTCCTCTTCAAATGAAGCATTCTTACTGTCACTGTACCTCCTCCTTGGAAAGAATGTCTTAAGGTCACCTTTAATTGCCCTCAAGCTGCCTGTTGTGGTCTCAAGTTAAAAACAAGAGAGACTTAACAAAGAGGAGGGGTGGTAAGCAAGCAACAAAAATAGCATAATTAATTACCCACCAGGCACAATGTCCCCAATACAGACAAAGAACAGTCCTGGAAACAAAGTCCATTGCTGTGCAGATTTCTGCATGACTGTGCCTTTAGTTGACAGTCCACAGCCTCAACACACACGCTGAAGCATATGGCATCAGTGTTGTTACAGCAGTTCTGTTTAAAGACACTCACACTGAGGTTCTTTTATGAAGGAGATGCTCGTTTGACCCTGTTGTCAAGGCGATCATTCCATTGAGCATCAGTATTAATGTATCTACAGTGAGTGGAACATGTGAATATTTTGACTTCTGAGGGCCACTTGATGCCATTTCCTCACAGCAAGACTGCAGGATGAAGAGACATGTTGACATATACATCCTACAGACAGTCCGCACGAAGGTTTGATTTGTGGTAGACAGTAAAACACAACAATAAAAACACCACTGTCACAGATACACCACAACAAAATCCCCTCCAAATCAGAGCGTACTATAAATACAGAAGGCCAATTAAAGCCAGTTATCACCTCCATTCTGTCTTGTGTGCTGGGCTCTATTGTCTTACAGAGATGTAAACTTCTTACTCAAAAAGGACATACGAAACATTTTACTTTAAAACTTTAAACTTCACTAACAAACATTATCCCCCAGTTATTTTAATCAACTATTAAAATGAATGAAATTAGCCAAGCTAAAAATAAAACGCCTAACATTTTCTTTACAGTATATATGAAAAAAAAATCTATGAATATTGTAAATATATTAATATTTTAAATATATATTAAATGACAAAATTATTTCTTATAAATGTTAGAGATGTTATTTTTGATTTATTTTATATTGTTTTTATCTTGAGAATGTACGCTTGTGTGATTTTAGAAAGGGTCATATTACAGGATAATACAGACACATACAAGTCACTTATGGACTTTGAGAGCCAAGTCTAGAATCTTATCTAAAATTAATCTAACAGAAAGATAGTGAACTTTCTAGAGGAGTCTGACCAGGCATGTCAACACAGCAGTCAAATTGAGCTGTCAAAGGGTTTTATGCATCAAGTAGCTACTTACTTCTTATTTACATGGTTTTAACGACCAAAAGGTGAAAGTAACAATGATGCTAAAAATCAAACACCTGGTTTTCTCCCATTGTGGTAAACTGAGGTACATTTATTATCACACATTCATTTTCCTGCAAAGATTATCATGTCCCTTTAACTCTTACTTACATTCACCATTTTTACAACATGAATTAACCCTAAAATCATTATTACAATACTCCCCATAACTAATCTGAATTCTGAATATCTTAAGATAAATAATTATTAAATATACTGTAATTTTATCATGTTACAATTTGTGCCAATATCCTAAAAGACCTAATGTATATTATATAATATTCCAGTTTCAAATATCCATCAAAAGTAAAATGATTCTTAACATTTTTAATTTATTTACCTAGCTTTAATTCATAAAATCCTATCCTAAGTATTTGTAAAGAGAATATAGTCAGTGTCTGTATGGAGTCATACTGCCTATCTATTCCTCTGAACTGCGCACCTGTCTGCCAAACTTGCATTAGAAAGTGAGGGGAGGAGGTTACACAAAAAGCACAGGAATGAAATAGCTGAAAAACATCCACAACCTTGCTGAGTGAAATAAAATCCTACCTGCGGTTATATCCAGTGGAAAAATGTGAGCTGGTCTCTTTTCAACTCCAGGTCAAAGTACTTTAACACAGTTGTACACTTTCTCTTTCTCTTTCTCTCTCTCTCTCTCTCTCTCTCTCTCTCTCTCTCTGCCTTCTGGCTCTAGTCACACTCCTGCTTTTCCTTCACTATATAGAGCCAAGACAAGCTCTCCGACCCACCCCTTTCTGCTATCTGCCTTCCTCTCACTTTCTACCCCTTTCCATATCCCTCCCACACTGTCAGACACAACACACACTCAGATCTCTCTGCCTGCTCTGGGACATTGAGCTACTATAAACAGTTTCCTAGAGGTTTTTGTGAGCTTATAGTTTTCAAGCAACTTATCTGCATGCCATACTTTTCCTGTTGGTTCATTATAAAGCATTTTGTTATTTGTTTCATGCCACTGCATCTATCCTTCACTCTATAACTTTAGTTTCTTTATACTGCACACAGAGGTAAGTTCAGAGGCCTTCCCTCGCCACCTGCTGGTCACAAGGGCAACTACATTCTCAAATAAGTCAACTACAAATCAATGGATGGTTTGCCATCAACAAAGATGTTAAATGACTATTAACTGCTTATTTATTTATTTATCAATCAGGAAAGTTTTCAACAATGCATTTAACTCTGTAAAGGGATCATTTACACCTACCCAATAGGTGGTGATAAAGTTTTCATTATGTACCCTCATGCCATCCTAGATGTGTTTGACTTTCTTTCTTTCTTTAATAGAATATCTCTGCTCTGTGGTCCGTAAATTGCAAGTGAATTGGTACCAAAATTATGATACTCCAAAAGCATATAAAAGCAGCATAAAAGTAATCCAAAAGACTCCAGTGGTTAAATCCATGTCTTCAGAAGCGATATGATAAGTGTTGGAGAGAAACGGATAAATACTATAAACATCCACTTTCACTTTCTTCTTTCGTTTTTGCCGATTCACATTCTTTGTGCATATGGCCACCTACTGGGTAGGGAAGAGAATTTATAGTAAAACATTACAAAAATATTGATCTGTTTCTCACCCACACATATCATAACACTTCTGAAGATATAGATTTATGTTTAACCAGTGGTTAAATCTATATCTTCAGAAGTGATATGATAAGTGTGGGAGAGAAACAAATCAATATTTAAGAAATTTGTACTAGTCTTGATGATTACTGCTGCCTTTAGGTACATTTGGAGCTTTAGTGTTTTGGTTCCCATTCATTTGCATTGTGAGGACCTAAAAATCAGCATAAGAAAGAAAGTGATTTGTCTAGTGAACCTCTAAGAATCAATAAGATCCAACTGAAATTTGCTTAAAATAAATAAATAAATAATAATAATAATAATAATAAACATGAAATATATATATATTAGAATCGAATATTACTTTGGAAAAAAGTAAGGGGACAAAAAAATATAACAAAAACCATTTCTGAAAATTAGGAGCTGGAAGGCACATCCCTGGCAAGGGATCTTGATTACACAACTTGATACTCATTTCTGCACATGTTGCAATTGACTTTACAACACGAGCTGACTTGCCCTTAGAACTTTTTCTAGAGAATTCTTTATAGTGCTGAACCATCAGAGAAGACAGCTATATAATCAGCTTTTCCACCTTCTGAAAACTTGTGTTCTAGCAGCATGTGTACCGAAAGAGCTTACCTAAATGATGGAGTAAAACATGTCAACAAAACAAGTGCACTTTGCACCACATTCTAATTGTGACTACTAGATTTTACACTCACTGTATTGTTTGAACTGTTCCTGTGACTAATGTACAGTAACCTCCTACATGTTGCAGTAACATTACATTAAAGCCATTGTCATGGTTGAGTCAGTTTGAGAGCTCACCACATATTCGCATTCAGCCACAAAAGTGAGCAGGGACTAAATGGACTGAGATAACCCAGAGGGTCCCTATTGGCAAAGGCATTCATTAGCCTTTGCTATGAGGGATATGGATGTATGATTCAAAAACTGCATTTAACACAGATGAATCAGACAATCCACATGATAAATTAGCCCAGCGGTAAAGGTTTCACAAGGGTGTGTGGGTATAAAAGACCTGTGAGTCATACAATGGCAGATGCTTAATATTAATGTCCATGTTCCATCAAAAATGACAGATCACTTCCCAAAAACAGTGCTGACACACACACACACACACACACACACACACACACACAACTTTATCAATATTGTGTAGTTTTCTGGTAAACATCTTTAAACATCCTTAAAATGAAAATACTTCTTAATTTACTAACCTTTATGTTGTTCAAGCCCATTAGACTTTTTCTTACGTGAAACACAAAAGGAGATATCAGGCAGAATGTTAGGGACTGACCAGCCTCAGTCACCATTGACTTTCTTTATATAATTTTTTTCCATAAATGAAAGTGGAAGGATTGAGGGTGTAATGTGGGAGAGTGGGGTAAGATGAGCTGATTTTAATATATGTTGTCTCCTTTACAAGGAAAACTTAGAGGTAAAATGAATAGAGCTATACTTTTATTTAAAGGTCTGCTATCATTTGACATTATACAAATCAGTCTGTAACAAAAAGCCACAAACATATGGCATTTTTTTAAAAAAAATTATCCATTGGGTCAACTTGCCCCAGGTTAGGGTTAAGTTACTCCTGGTTGGTGGATAAGATGAGCAATTATATTTTTCCAGTGAAACTATTTTTGATTTGTTATTTCGAATCTATTTATTTATTAATAATAATCTCCTACTTTCCCCTTGTTTCCTTTAAGACTGAGGATTGTTATTGCATGTAAATGAAAAAAAAAAGAGATAAAATCACATAGCCTACAGTAAATGCCTAAAGTATTTGCCAGAACAAAAATAAATCTCACTCTTTTAATTGTAAACATTATAAACAACATTTAGTTAACAGAATTATTCTTATTTTGGGAAAAAAGCACATAGATTCATACTTCAGGGGTAATATTGTGCTAATCAAATCATGGGTGCTTTTACACTGGATATACATCATTATGCATGATATGTCATTTTGTACCTGAATAAATTTGCCTTGGCACAACAATCAGAAGCTTTGAATGGGAACTTTGTCCTAATCATTTTAAATGAATTTTCCACCAGCTAGTGCAATAGTGTTAAAGAACACAATATATTGCATTGAAATGCATAGAGGAACTCAGTTGACTATGTCTGATATATAACCACCACTACTTCATGCATTTAAAAGTGATGAAACCATCAATGAGGAGGGGATATATGTAATAATATGATTATTTTCATTTTTCAAAAACATTTAATGTCACTTTTCAACTACACATGGAAAGATATCAACACTCTAGATACAAAACTCAGTGATGGTGACAATTAAAAAAGATTGCTGATTAAGAATATACATAAAATAATGTTTTATGCACTGATAAATTCCAGTCTTTCCCTTGTCCTGTTCACTGCAAAATCACAGAGAACAGCTCATTTAATTATTTAAAAATTATTACAATACAAAATAATTAATTGTAATAAATTGCAGAAATAATACTGTAAAATATAATGGTACTGTGAAAGTCATGTATCTTGTAGCCAAGAATTTACTGTAAGCTCATACTGAGTTTTTTACAATGTTGTTTAATTGATAAAAAAAATTATATTATAATTATTTTTTATTTGTAGTGCTCAAAGCACAGCGAGATCGAAAAGAGAGTGGACTAGCAATGTCTGTGATTGGGTCTGACATGTGGCACATCGTAAAGTCATTCTAGAACAATCTTGCTCTTTCTCCTTCATCATGCTTAAGTAGAACAGCAGCAGTAGAAACAGACCCACAGAGCAGATGCAGCATGTCAGCAATGTCAACAGGCTCTCAATACTCCCATTTAACAACTGCTTGTGTTCCTGTGTGTTGGGGTGTCCAAGTGTGCAGTATAAGTCTCAAATGAATTGATGAGTCAGAAACAACAGGTTTGTAGAGTGGTGTTAACTACAAACCCAGATAGGCTTGTCTAATGGACAAAGTGTACAGAACTTTTAAAGTGAAAATATCCAAAGGAATTTGGCATCAGTACATGTGTGTCCCCAGAAACATCCCCCCCACAATGCTGTAAATCTTGTTCCAAGATTTAAGTAGGAATAAAAAAAGACTCATTGCCATGTTTGTCCACATGTTCAATCCTTCATATTTTTAGGATTTTTAAAAATATATGTATTTTTTTCAGTCTGCTTGTTCCATTGGCACAGATTTCATTTGAACATTGGAGGGGAAATGTCTGTCCATTTTTTTAATATACCAAACATATACATAGCTATATGGGTATACATAGTGTTAATTTAAGTATTGATTTAATGAATAAGCTATTTAGTAATTTCAGAAACCATGCGCTTGTCTACTATGAACCCTTTCATACGGACTTATTAAAGTTCAACATCACATGACTTGTGTTGAGGTCATTGCTTTATTTACCAGTGTCTCAAACTAATTTTGCAACCTGTTCTCATAGAATCACCTTACTATGTCTACATTTTTGTTAAATCTTTTTTTACTGTGCCTCGTTGTACGCATTGCGGCAGCTTCCTGATGAAATGACCACTAGATGTGCTACAGCAACAATGACTTGTATTCACTTTCACACAAATCATGACTAAACAGATTATAAATTCATAAACACGTACTTTTCACCTTATTCATCACACAATGCTAATTTATTACATATAAACAAAGATTTTTGGAAGAGTATCTTAGTTCTATTGGTCCATACATACAAGTGAATTTTGACCAACATGTTGAAGCTCCAAAAAGCATATAAAGGCAGCACAATAATCCATGTTATTTTAAGTGAACTAATTGATTTTGGGTGAGAACCGATCATAATGTAACTACTTTTACACTATACATCTCTAGGCACGATGATGATTTCAAGCTTGATTACACTTCCTAGTGCTTGACCCATGCGCAAAGTGCTAGAAGGAAGTGTAATCAAGCTTGAAATCATGATAGCCAAGGAAACTGCTGATTTCAAGATTTAGTGTGAAAAAGGACATTTTTTATCTGTTCTCACCTGAAATTGATTAGTTCGCTTCTCAAGACATGGATTAAACCACTGGAATCAATATGGATTACTTACAGTGCATCCGGAAATTATTCACAGCACTTTTTTATGTTACAGCCTTATTCCAAAAAGGATTAATTCATTATTTTCTTCAAAATTCTACAAACAATACCCCATAATGACAATGTGAAAGAAGTTTGTTTGAAATCTTTGCAAATTTCTTAAAAATAAAAAATTAAAACATCATGTACATAAGTATACACAGCCTTTGCAATGACACTCAAAATTGAGCTCAAGTGCATCCTTTTTCCACTGATCATCCTTGAGATGTTTCTACAACTTGATTGGAGTCCACCTGTGGTAAATTCAGTTGATTGGACATGATTTGGAAAGGCACACACCTGTCAATAAAAGGTCTCGCAGTTAACAGTGCATGTCAGAGCACAAACCAAGCCATGAAGACCAAGGAATTGTCTGTAGACCTCCGAGACAGGATTGTATCGAGGCACAGATCTGAGGAAGGGTACAGAAACATTTCTGCAGCATTGAAGTTCCCAATGAGCACAGTGGCCTCCATCATCCGAAAATGGAAGTTTGGAACCACTAGGACTCTTCCTAGAGCTGGCCGTCTGGCCAAACTGAATGATGGGGGGTGAAGGGCCTTAGTCAGGGAGGTGACCAAGAACCCGATGGTCACTCTGACAGAGCTCCAGCGTTTATCTGTGGAGAGAGGAGAACCTTCCAGAATTTCAACCATCTCTGCAGCACTCCACCATTCAGGCCTGTATGGTAGAATGGCCAGACTGAAGCCACTCTTCAGTAAAAGGCACATGACCACCCGCCTGGAGTTTGCCAAAAGGCACATGAAGGACTCTCAGACCATGAGAAACAAAATCTGAACTCTTTGGCCTGAATGGAAAGCATCATGTCTGAAGGAAACCAGGCACCGGTCATCACCTGGCCAATACCATCCATACAGTGAAGCATGATGGTGGCAGCATCATGCTGTGGGGATGTTTTTCAGTGGCAGGGACTGGGAGACTAGTCCGGATTGAGGGAAAGATGAATGCAGCAATGTACAGAGACATCCTTGATGAAAACCTGCTCCAGAGCGCTCTGGACCTCAGACTGGGGCGAAGGTTCATCTTCCAACAGGACAACGACCCTAAGCACACAGCCAAGATAACAAAGGAGTGGCTACGGGACAACTCTGTGAATGTCTTTGAGTGGCCCAGCCAGAGCCCAGACTTGAACCCGATTGAACATCTCTGGAGAGATCTGAAAATGGCTGTGCACTGACGCTCCCCATCCAACCTGATGGAACTTGAGAGGTCCTGCAAAGAAGAATGGGAGAAACTTCCCAAAAATAGGTGTGCCAAGCTTGTAGCATCATACACAAAAAGACTTGAGGCTGTAATTGGTGCCAAAGGTACTTCAACAAAGTATTAAATAAAGGCTGTGAATACTTATGTACATGTGACTTTTTATTTTTTATTTATTATTATTATTATTTTTTTCTCCAGCCACCCGAGTTATGGGCTGCTTTCACTGCTTCCATCAGGCAGGCGGTATCGCAGCATCAGGACCCGCACCACCCGACTACATGACAGCTTCTTCCCACAAGCAATAAGACTTTTGAACACATGATCTCTCACGATCAACAATCAGCACTGCACTTTATTAATCTTCACTCTGTCAATATATTCTCCCAATTCAGTTAGTGTTTATATATATTTATACCCGTATCTAGTGTATGTGTATTCTACATTGTGTGTATGTAAATTGTTGTGTAAGTATGTGTACATTTGTTATGTAAATTGTTTTGTGTAAATATGTTGTTTATTGTAAAGTGGTTTATGTCTCATCACTGTCATGACTGCTATGTTACTCGGAACTGCACACAAGACTTTCACCTACTGTTGCACTCGTATACACAGTAGTGTGACAATAAAGTGATTTGATTTGATTTGATTTTGATTTGATTTAATTTTTTTAATTAATTTTCCCAAGATTTCAAACAAACTTCTTTCACGTTGTCATTATGGGGTATTGTTTGTAGAATTTTGAGGAAAATAATGAATTTAATCCATTTTGGAATAAAGCTGTAATATAACAAAATGTGGAAAAAGTGAAACGCTGTGAATACTTTCCGGATGCACTGTATATGCTTCACACAGTTGTGGTCACTACTCACTTGCCTACAGAGTTGAGATATTCTTTTTAAATTCTTTATTTGCATTCAGCAGAAGAAAGAAAGAAATTCACACATCTAGAATGGCATGAAGGCGAGTAAATGATGAGAGAATTAAAATTTTTAGGTGAACTATCCACTCAATAGGAATATCTTTTCAAAGAATCCTAAAAAAGGCATTTATTTCATAATGATCCTAACGGTATCAAAGAAGATTTCTCTAAGAAACCACAAATAAGATCCTACTTTTTCAACTGAAACTGAAAATAAATAAATAATAATAATCTGAAAAAATAAATTTAAAAATAGCTGAAAAAAAAATCATATTTGATTTTTAAAGAATTTCCATTAGGATAAGAATTCCAAATTATGATTTTGGAATCTTTTGGATCTTTTAGGATTTTGTGTAAAGTTTAAGGATAACGTGAATTTGGGGCTGAATGTCAGAATTTCACAATAAAAACTTTGTGACTAAACATCCTTGAGTAATCTTTTGATTTAGAGCTGACAGGTTTTGTAGGATTTACAAGAATATCTATTCTATTTCAGCAAAATGAAGCCCTTCATAAGCATCACATGATCTCCTCTGAGTCATTTCATTAGTTCATCATTTCAGCTGGCGAGTCTTCACACACAGCATAGCAGGCTGACGTAGTTGTGGCATTGTCATTCCCATTTACATTCTCTCAACAGAGCTTTTAAAATAGTTTCCCTTTAATTCTAACTGTATTTGTTTTTAGACACTTTCCGCAGGTCTTAACCTGCTCTCTTCCTATCTTTCATCCTCTAACTCCCTTTCTTCTGTTTAGAATAAGGCCTCATCATGGTGGTATAGGGACTCTCCATTCACATACTTCAGTTGTACCCAAACTAATTTGTTGTGTTTCACTGTGTTGTAGATGACTTAACATTCAAACCCACCTACAACATCTTATGTTGCATAACAAACAAGTTTGTTTTCATTTTCTGCATTGCTCGATATAAGACAATGTTGCAATGATGATGATCATGAGTCATGGAGACTAAGTAATTATAACATGCTGAGACTTTCTGCTGTTATATTTATCTGTGTTTACTCTTGCTTTTCCTCAATCTTTCTACCAGATTGACTATTTTTGATATATCCTGTTCTTTATTTTCTATATAATGAAAGTTAATAAAGACTGGCGGTCAAGCTTCAAAATGTCAAAAAAGCACAATAAAAGTATTATAAATGTTCATGTGACGTGTGTTATATTCCAAGTCATTTTATAGAGCAGGTTAGCACAAGCCCTATTTCACTTTCATTATATGGACAACACTGGCCAGGATAATCTTCACAAATTCATCTTTTGTGTTTCGCAGAAGAAAGAAATGGGGTTGGAACAACATTAAGTTGAGTAAATGATGACAAAATTGTCATTTTGTCAAATATCTCTTTAATATTTTCATGAATTCCTCTAAAGAAGAGTAAAAACCAACAAACTTTGTTTCTAACTGGAAATATAATAGTTAATATGAGACAAAATATCCTACAAATGTAGGTGGACACGATTCCATTAAATTCAACTGAATTGAGGGATGAAAACCAGAAAGCAGATCTCTCAGAGTGCCAAATGTCTCCTGAGGAGACCAAAGCAGAATCTTATTGAACACAAAAACAAATACTCCACATTTAGCCAAAGCAAACATAGTACAGGGGCCCCAAATGACTCCCACCTCCTCCTCTTTGTTGTTGCTTTTGCAATCTCTAAAATCCGTATAAGGTTTGGAGAGTGGTGGTCTCAGGTGGTTCTTTCTACCCCCCACCATGCAGAGAGTGATCCACAGGGACTGTCACATCTCCTGTTGTCCATCATGGTGTGATCCATACACAGCCCAAACTTCCCCCACCCTAACACCACCCTGCCCATAAGTAATATAAAGTGCTTAGACAGTCTTTCAGTGCCTGATGACTAATTCATACTCAAAGAAGTGCAACCATTGGCTGAATGAGACACAAGATCAGACCAAGTATGTTGGCTTAGAGTTCTTCATTAAGATTATTTAATTGCTTCTGTTGTCTCGAAGTTTCCAGTGAAGTCATGCTTCATGCAAACTCTGTGCAAGTTTGTGAGCATAAAGTCTATTTTTTATTTTAAAACTGCTTTTGGACACTTGGGGACCAAGGATTGTATTACAGAAACATCCTTAGGTGCCGTTTACACCGGACGCATTTTTATGTCCATCTGCACTGTTTTTAAAGGGGTCGTGCCATGAGGAATCAAATTTTCCATGATATTTTGACATATAAGACGTCATTCTGCTATAAAAACATATTGTTCATTTCAGAACTCAAAACATAATTCCCAATGCAATAAAAGCATTTTTTGAATCCAAGCTGCAAAAACGCCTCATTCTCCACTTCCACTTCATCAATTGTGGCCTCATTAATTCATGAAAGCCTCTACAGCAACAACATCAACGCCTACTTTAAATCAGGCACGATAATAGCCAATCATACCAGTGGGTGTTAACATTGAAGTTTAAAAGGGACGCTTAGGCCAAAACTGAGCATTTCAGACAAAGGGCCAGTTACAGTGTGGAAAATAATTAAATGTTACTTTGCAGTTTTAAAATGAAAAGCACTTCAATGTTTAAAAATGCACCTTGTGACACATTTGGTGTAATAGCGTTAGGAGATATAGGTGATATAACATTTACTGAAGTCGGTCGTGGGTAGGACAAAGCACAAGTCCAAACTAAGTTGTAGATCAAGTCCCCACACAAACATTCTGAAGGTTTTTGCACTTCTTTAAGAATGAACAAAGTGACATTGATGAGGATGCAGGTTAGTGTATGAAACTGGTGTAAATGTGCAAACAGAATGATTAGAAATTATTATGCAGTTTCTCTGTATGTAGCCTTAAAAACACTGCAGGCTATATAAAAGATACATAATAATTCATATAATACAATATATCATCCAGTGATGGCTAAAGTAAGCAAATCTTTGTCCTTTGTTTTGGGTCGAATTTAATGGAAAACGATGTGAATTTTGAGCAGCCTTCAGAGACGGTGAGTGGCAATGTGTGCGTAACTTCGTAGAAAATAGTTGTTTTGAATTTTAGAATGCGCCATGTTTAGACTCATCCAGTGTTTTGCACTGCCACTCACACTTGACCAAAGTTGTGTTGACAAAAACTATTGTGCAATGATCAGCTCTATTTATATCTGAAAAAAAAAATGCAATATATATTGATAATCTTCGGGAACATTTTCTGATTATCAATGAATAAAAAGGCATCAATCCCAAACCTACTTGTCAGCCCTGCAAATAGACTGACAGGTTTTAGCGGCTGCATGAATTTCCATGCTGGTTCAGGTAGGTTTAGGATGGTTAGTTAGGTTGTAGCTAGTTGATCACCATGGCGATGCTTTTAACCAACTAAAAATTGCTGTTCAACCTACTATTTAAATGATTACATTCGATCTCCCATAGTCTTGAATATGTGGTTACAATCATGTTCAAAACACAACATGCTAGTGACTAGCAGTGTTAGTCTTTTCAAATGGAAGATCTTAAAATCTCTCAAAACAACAAAACAGAATGTTTTCAGAGGGCCAAGAGGCAAACATGTGGGGGAGGACAACCAAGCTAAGATCTTAAACGTTAACCCTCTCATTATGAGGCTTCACATCAAACTCAGTCTGACTCTTCACACTGAGTGTTCACCATTTTTCAAAGGTGCTATAGACACTGTACAAAAGGAGGCAATACATTTAACATCACAAGCACTGTTCTGTAAAGCAGTGATTTCTCTGGTTTCTTCTTTCATACTCACATTTATGCATGTCTTCTTTTGGTTGGTCTTTTGTATTTGTATCTCTACACAGCAGACCTCTTTGATACTATGATATAGCTAGCTGACAGGAAGTGATGCGAAGACCCCTGATCTGGACACTGGTGGGTGGCACACTTAACTGCTCTGTGGACAGTTTTTGTTCTATTGCCAGTGCAGTTACAGTCAGGGAATTGTCAGCATCAAAGTAGAGAAGCCAAGTTAAAACAGGGACTAAATTCTCAAATTCCTCCAGAATAAGCAGTGTTAATGCTCCATGTTTACAGTCAGCATGGTGATGTAAATGAAAAGTTCTTATAATGCCCCCAGGCAGCATTTTTTTTATTAATAGGCATAAAGGCACAAATCCCATCTATTTCAATGGGGGAAAGCTTGAAATCTATGAAACTGTTTGTCAATACTACATTTTAATAACTTAGATCAAATCAGTAATACAATATGACAATGGTATTACACATTTTAGCTTAAAAACACACTTAAATGTATTTTATAGAGCAATCTAAAGTAGAAAAAATTCTGTCTATATATAATGGGCTAATATAGAAACACTGGAAGTATTCCATGATCATAATGAGCTCACTCATACTGTTTGCTGTAAACAGAAGGCTTGCAGGCTGTAAAGCGGTTCTATGACATCCATAAGAGATGACATACTGGATAAAATACTTGTAAAACCCTTACACAGTTTGCACAGTTAACTGTGGTTGCCTAGTAGTCTGGTTATTTAATGACTCTGGAGTGGAGCAGGATGTTTTTTTTTATACTCCCTCTCAACACAAACAGGATAACATTTATCAAAATGTATCAAATATCCATTTGATAACCAAATATCCAAATAAACCATCCCAGGAAAAATGGGATGTTTGGTCACTCTAACCTTGTCCTACTGCATGACAGTGTGGCATGATAGCTGCACACCCTCAGAACCTACAGCAGGAAGTTCAAACTGCCCAGCACATCTCTGAAACTCAGTTATCAATTTCAGCTCTCCATATAATCAGATAACCAGCCCATCACAATTGGCACTTTCCATGAACAGGGTATAACAAACAAACAAACAATCAAACAAACAAACAGGGCATGAAAACTATATATTTTTTTCAACATGGTTGGTTAATGACTTAATCCTATAAAAATGTTTATTGCCAACCTCAGGACGTCAAATTAAATGTTGATACTATATACTGATACTGTAGGACCCTAACCCTAATCCAAGGTCTAGGTTAGCATCTAGCCACCACCCTAAAACCACTAGATGTGCTCAACTTCCACAGCACCAGGACAAGTTTTCACATGACCTTCCAGCTCAAATTTTCAGAATTCTTTAGATGAGTTCTCACCAAGCTCAATGAAAAATAAAGCAACATAGGAAAACAATAGAGAGAATGGAGCCAAGACAAAGACACAACAAAGTCCCGATTTGGCTAGTTCCAAGGTGGAAGACAATGATTTACTTTGATAGAACTCTGCTGAGAGCTCCACCAAACAAGACAGCCTTCAAATAATCATGAAAATCGGTAAAGTAAATGTGAAATAGGTAGAAAAAAATTAAAGAAGCTAAAATATAACAATTTGCTTGTCACATTACATTGTAAAATAAAATATGAATAAAACCACAAATTAATAAAATAAAATAAACAATTTCTAACACTGAAATTAATCAATTAAATAATATCAATAAAATTATGGGGCCAAGCACTCCAACAGCATTGAAAATATGACTGGACATCACTGATTATGATTTTAAGAAAACCTTTACAAAAGACATGAGTAGAATTGCTTATATTACAATAAAATTCAATACAATTAATTGCATCATAATAGGTGGCACTGTCACCAGATTTACATGGTGTGGTCAGGGTGTGGTGAAAATGACACATACAAAGTTTCATGTCAATGCACCAAAGCGTTGCAGAGATCAGCCTCAATTCCTAATTGGCATCTTGCCATGAAATTTGTTGGTATGTTACTTAAGAATGGTTTGATCCATCAAAAAGCTTTTTGTAAATTTTTGTCACGAGTGTCCCTAAATGTTACACAACAAATTTCATGTCAATCGGAGTTGTTCGCAAAAGTAGGTTTTCAATTAAATTAGCATTTTGGACAGGAAGAGTTCTTGACCAGTAGGCGGTGATGTGCCAAACTGCTCATGGTATAATTTGGCCCCTAATAATAAAAAAATCTATATATAATAAATAATATAATAAATAAATCTTTATTGAAAGATTAAAGGAATGACTACTGGGAATTTTGTATACATAGGTATCTGTTATAAGACTTACACACAACATGGGCCAAACAAAGAATTCAAGTTGATAGTCTATTTTAGGGAGTTGACTTCAGCTAACAAAGCATTTAGAACAAAATATGTCCTGTAGGCACATACCATAATGCCAAGGGTGTCAGTCATGTAATTTCTGGGATGGACCACCACAGCATACCAAGACCTAAGACATCTTGACTTAGCAGGACATAACCTGAATTGGGGCCATAGCAATGTGGACAATTTTTTCTTAAATTACATTTTTACATTTTTGTAAATTTTAATTTACTTACAAATGATAACTAGGCCTTTTTACTAATGAAAAATACATTGCGCATTAGTTTTGTTCATCCACTATAGAGTAGTTATGGTCAAAGATATGCAAACAGAGTTACTCCGAAATCTCAATATAATATGTACTCAATTACCCAGACAGTAACATACAGTATGTTGTTGCGAAGAACTGACGCCTTGTAAATATACAGTTCTGCAACTCTGCAAACGTCTGGAAAAATTTAACTATTGCAATAATCTGCAGATGAGTCATCTGATGAGGTGACAACTGCTATGCAGATTCTATGCAGGCATGCAGGCTGTTTTTGTCTGCTTACTTGGAAAAACACAAGGTATTCACCAATTTTTGTTCATGACTATGTTAAAAAAATAAGCCGGGAGTCGCATGGCGCCATGCGAGGTTCAGACATGTGAACAGCAAGCTCTGCGCACTTTGCTAGTTTTAATACTCTGTGTCATAAGTATAAGTACGGTGAGATACGATACACCCTGATTCTTAACTGTTCTAGGAAGACAATATGTCAAAGAATTCAAAATCCTCTGGCTCTGGAGACATTAAAAGACACTTACATGCTCAAGCTGAAGCCCCCAAGGAGCAGGCCACAAGCCTGAGAGCCAATTTTGTGATTTTGATGAACGCATCAGCAATGCTGACGAATGTCATTGCTGACTTGGAGGATATTGCTGCAATAAGTCAATCGATCACTGCCATGGAGACAAAATTCACTGCGATGGTTACAAGAGTGTGGGATGTCGAGAAATATATAGATTTTCTGGAGTCATCGGAGAGGGAATTAGCTGCTAATCCACTAGCGACCAAGGTGGATTTGGAGCACGTCTGGAAGATTTGGAGAACCATAACTGATGGAATATTGCCTGAACTGTTGGAATTCCTGAGGACGGAGGTGGTCAGGGTATGGTGAAATTCCATAAGAAATATGATATAGTGTTTCTTCAAGAAACGCCTCTTTCCCCGCAGGAAGCAAACATTTTGGGAAGATATGGGGTGGACATGATTTCTTTAGTGCTGGCTCAAGTAAGAGCAGGGGAGTCATTACACTGATCAGTTAGCATCTACAATTCAAATGTCTCAAACAAATTAAAGATAAATTAGGAAGTCATTATTGTTTTAGTAGATATTCAGGGGCAAAGGTTGATTTTGACTAATATTTACGCACTTAACGCTGATGATATGTAAAGCAGAGAGAGTCTTTTTCTTCCATTCCCTCAGTGAAATCTGCTGGTGGTAAAACATTTTACTCGGCCATTGATATTAATAATGCTTTTAAATCTTGATCTCTGTCATTCCATGTCTTCTTCTACTGATGAGGATATTAGAAACTTTGTGGAACCATTAGGAATGGAAAGCTTCCCCCAACCATGACACAAGCCCGGATCAGTCTGATTCTTAAAAAGGACAAAGATACAAGCGAGTGCAAGAGTTACCGACCAATTTCCCTGATCCACTTAATGTAAAAATATTGTCAAAAATTTGAGCTAACCAATTAAGTTATGACATCTCTTATACATATAGATCAGGTGGGGTTTATTCAGGGCCGCAGCTCTTCTGATAACATTAGGTGTTTCATCAATATCATGTGGTCAGTAGTGAATGATCAGACTCTGAATCAACATTTAACCCCCACTTAATCAAGTGAGATGGCAGCAATCAATGTATATAAGTTGTGCTTTTCTGTGTTATATCTACTAATCAATAAAAAAAATGTTAATCAGGGGGAAAAAAAACAATAAGTTAGGGTGGACTTGCATACCACCATCAATATAAGTCTACATTGTGTTTCCTCCACTAAATACATCTCCATTGGAAACGTAGATCAGTTTCAGAGTAGCTGTAGAGGAACAATAGTGGTAAGTTTCATTAATCAATCAAATCAAAAAGTTTGAACCTCCTTTCAAGTATTTGATTTGAACAGTAGCAGATGCTAAACAAAGAACTTAATTTAATTTAAGGGAAATGCACACTCTGAAAAAATCTTTAAATAACGCAACTGATTCAATAAGTTGTCTGCCTTTTTAAAATTGAATGCTAAATATTTGATGAATGTAGACTTTTGTCATCTGATTTTGTCATCTACAATTGAAGACCTTATTAAGGGAGCACAAATGGACTACTCATAGATCTTAGGACTGTACATGAACATCATGTACAAGGTCTATTTCACTATAGAAAAGTGCCCTGTTAATTGCAGTGAAAGGAAATCAATAGAGAGCCTCTTTAAAATCTCCTGAGCAGATGCTCAGGCCCACTAAACAAAAATCAAAACCGTCATTCCACCCTCGGCTCTACCTGAACCCCACAAAAACAAAGCACTCTGCGTTAAATGTGATTGTTGTTTCTCTCAGTGGGGTTCATTTAAATAAGGACAAATTAGGGCTATGTAAAGGATGGGATGCTAGCTTACTAACTAAATATGGCATATACAGCATACTGCTTACTATAAAATAATTAAAATAAAAATTGAAACAGTAAGCATTCAACTTCGGGTTCATTCCTCTCACTGGAAATTGAAGGTCAAGTCCATTGCATTGCATGCTATGCATGCAGAAAATATGCAGTGTGCACAGTATAGCCTACATACTGTACCATCAGGGTTGGGGAGTAACAGAATACATGTACAGGATTATGTATTTAAAATACAAAATATAAGTAACTGTATTCCACTACAGTTACATTTTAAATCATTGCTATTTAGAATACAGTTACATTCAAAAAGTATTTTGATTACTGAAGAGATTACTTTGCATTTTATTGTCATTTGTTTAATTTAATATTTAGTCCTTTCAGATAGAAAACATATAATATATACATATTAATGATACAATCCAAAGTGCATTTGAACAGCGGTGAAATACTCACATTCTTGATAATAATTGTTCTGTAAAAATATCTATAATAAATCCTTAAAACAAGATCAATTCGATTTTTCTTGATTTAGAAACAACACTGCTAAAGATATTTAAGTTTTTCAGAGAATGTATTTTTAACATGTGTATTTTGTCTTACTGTTCTGGCAGAGTTTTTACAGTCAAAACAAGTGAAAAAATCTACCAGTGCTGAAGGTAATCCAAAGTATTTAGAATATGTTACTAACCTTAAGTAATCTAATGGAATACGTTACAAATTATATTTACAGTGTTACGATTCTCTGTTGTCTGCCTTGTGTTTTTTCCCTTGCCATCTCCAAAACTACACTTCCCATAATTCCCTCCATGTCTATGTGTCTGATTTTCATTGGTTCATTGTTTAATTACCTTGTTATCAGTTCTAGTTTGTCATTGGTTTTAGTTTATTGTCTTGTTATCTTGTTTTGAGTTTTGGTTTTCCATTGTCTTACATCTCCCCTTGTTTTTGTATTTAAGTCCTCATGTTTACCTTGTCCCTGGTTGGTTATTGTTTGGTAAATGTTTCATGTGATGCCTGCCCTAGACCGTGTTCCTGCCGGTGCCCTTCGTGGAAGTTTCACGTGTTTATATCTTTTGTTTGTTCCTGTGTTCACCGTTCGCTTGACTTGTTTAACTTTCAATAAAACTGCAAGTAGATCCTCACTCCTCGTCTGCCCCCTTCGTTACAGAATAACCGACCAACTATGATCTAGCGGTTCAACAAGCGAACTACAGACTTCTCGGCCTCAAACAAGAGGATCGTCCAGTGGCGGATCACATTCGTGACTTTCTGGAGCTGGCTAATGTAGCGGACTTGCCGGAGTATGCCTTGGTTGTGTTCTTCAGAGGAAATCTTAACAGTTCGTTAAGGGAGCTGACGACTCATGGTTGGACGCTCCTCGACATTGTGGAGGAGACCCTGAGAGTTAGCGGCTCACCGTTCACTGTGGATGTTGTGGAAGAGGACTTTACCTCTCCTCCCACAGTGGTCACACCCCAGCCTTCCATAACTCGTCCCTCCACGCCTGCCACGGTCAACGAGCCAACGCCCAACACGGCCAACGAACTGGAAGTTCCGTCTGCCTCAGAGCCAGCGTTGCCAGCCTCGTCTGTTAGGAGGAGAAGAGGAAAGGCTTCTGCTCTCCGGTCTCCGCCTGCTGCGGCCAACGAGCCAACGCCCCACGCCTGCCACGGCCGATGCCCACGCCTGCCACGGCCAACGAGCCAATGCCCACGCCGGCCAACGAGCTGGAAGTCTTGTCCGTCCCAGAGCCAGCGTTGCCAGCCTCGTCCGTCCCAGAGCCAGCGTTGCCAGCCTCGTCCGTCCCAGAGCCAGCGTTGCCAGCCTCGTCCGTCCCAGAGCCAGCGTTGCCAGCGCCTGTAGCCTCGACCGTCCCAGAGCCAGCGCCTGTAGCCTCGACCGTCCCAGTGCCAGCGCCTGTAGTCTCGACCATCCGGAGGAGGAGGAGAAGAAAGTCCCCCAGGGCTCAGCCTCTCGAGCCTCCCAGGGCTCCGCCTCTCGAGCCGTCCACGCCTCCGCCTTCCACGGCTCCACCTTCAGAACCTTCTACGGCTCTGCCCCTAAAATCCTCCATGTTTCCGCCTTCCACGGCTTCGCCTTCTACGGCCACGCCTCCTGAGCCTTCCACGGCTCTGCCCTTGGAGTCCTCCATGTCTCTGCCTTCCACGGCTTTGCCTTCCACGGCTCCGCCTCAGAAGTCCGCCATGGCTCTGCCTCCCACGGCTCCACCTTTCATGGCTCCGCCCCTGAAGTCCTCCACGGCCCCACCTTCCACGGCTCTGCCTCTGAAGTCCTCCATATCTCCGCCTTCCACGTCACCGACAATGAAGCCTCCCTGGCCACCTGACCCAATCCCTGTCCTGTGGTCTCCTCCCAGGCCTCCTGACCCTGTCCCTCCTGAATCATTCCCTGTCCTACGGCCACCTCCCAGGCCTCCCGACCCGTCACCTGTCCCATGGTCTCCTCTCAGGCCTCCCGACCCGTCACCTGTCCTGTGGTCTCCTCCCAGGCCTCCTGACCCTGTCCCTCCTGAACCATTCCCTGTCCTGTGGCCACCTCCCAGGCCACCTGAACCTTTCCCTGTCCTGAGTCCGCCTCCTGAACCGTCCTCAGTCCCGAGGTCACCTCCCAGGCCTCCTGACCCTGTCCCTCCTGAACCATTCCCTGTCCTGTGGCCACCTCCCAGGCCTCCTGACCCTGTCCCTCCTGAGCCATTCCCTGTCCTGAGGCTGCCTCCCAGGCCTCCTGACCCGTCCCCTGTCCCATGGCCGCCTCCCAGGCCTCCTGAGCCTTTCCCTGCCCTGAAGCCGCTCCCCAGGCCCCCTGAACCTGTCCTGCGGCCACCTCCTAGGCTCCCTGAACCTGTCCCTGTCCTGTGGCCTCCGCCTCGGCCTTCTGACCCACTACCCATCCGGTGTCTGCCTCCCTGACCTCCTGACCCAGCCCCCACCTCGAGGTCATCCCCTTGGTCTCCCTGGTCCCCGTGGTCTGCCTGTTTGCCCCTTGTGCCTCCCTTGGACTGCCTGTTTGCCCCTTGTGCCCCCATTGGACTGTCCGTTTGCCCCTCGTGCCCTCCTTGGTCTGTCTGCCTACCCCGAGCTCCCCCTTCACTCCTGGGACGATTTGTTTTTTGTTTCTTTTTGTTGTTTTTCTGTTTAGGAGTGTCTGGAATCCGCCCCTTTGAGGGGGGGTTCTGTTACGATTCTCTGTTGTCTGCCTTGTGTTTTTTTCCCTTGCCATCCCCAAAACTACACTTCCCATAATTCCCTCCATGTTATTGTGTCTGATTTTCATTGGTTCATTGTTTAATTACCTTGTTATCAGTTCTAGTTTGTCATTGGTTTTAGTTTATTGTCTTATCTTGTTTTGAGTTTTGGTTTTCCATTGGCTTACATTTCCCCTTGTTTTTGTATTTAAGTCCTCATGTTTACCTTATCCCTGGTCGGTTATTGTTTGGTAAATGTTTCATGTGATGCCTGCCCTAGACCGTGTTCCTGCCAGTGCCCTTTGTGGAAGTTTCCCGTGTTTATATCTTTTGTTTTCCCATCATGGATGTTTTGTTTGTTCCTGTGTTCACTGTTTGCTTGACTTTGTTTAACTTTCAATAAAACTGCAAGTAGATCCTCACTCCACGTCTGCCCCCTTCGTTACATACAGTATGTATTTGTAATCTGTAGTGGAATACATTTAAAAAGTAAACCTCCCAATCCTGCATATGGAGAAAAGGAAATCATATATTTGCCACTTTAATGTATCCCTTTTTCAAAATTCTGAATTCCAACAAATGTTAAAGGCTGAAATCAATAATTTAAATGGAGACCAATTGGTCCTCAGTATGTGTGCGTGGCTTGGGAGGCACTTAAGGTGGTTTTTAGGGGTCGGATCACTCACCAAAAAATGCAAAGCACAAGAACTCGTGGAGTTGGAAGGGAATATTAAAAGTGCAGAGGCAGAGCTGAAGTGCCGAATGTCGCAAATATAATACTATTTTGTCACAGAAGGTTTTTTTTTTTTGGCTGTTTAGGGCAAGATAGTCATACTTTGAGTCAGATCCTCCAAGAGATCCTCCAAGTTAGCATTGTTGGACAGTTGATGCTGAATTTCTTCTCCCGCCGCACTTTCCATATCGAGTCCCTGGTGTGCAGTCTCATCAGAGGTTTCAGCTAGAGCACGTTAATGTCTTTTAATGTCTCTAGAGTCTGAGGATTTTTACTTTTCCATTATTACCTCAAAAAGCAAATATGAAACTGGATGTATTGAATCTCACCAGATTATAACATGAAATGCATCTACTTCTAGCATGGCGTCATGTGACCCGATTTATGCACATAACTAAATTTTTCCACATTACTATTAAGAAAACTATATTGAATGAGTGGAAGTCTGATAAGAATCTTTTGGACAATTGATAATAGCTAGAAAGCATGTCCATTTCACATTAGAGTGTACTTACCATGTAAATATCATGTGAAGCATCTCATTAGATGATTTTATCAACCGACAAAAGTATTAAACTATTTTCATGATATATATATATATATATGCAAAAAGTGCATTTAAACAGGAGAGAACTCAGCTATATCTAGGAATATTATAGATATTTGTGGACTCTTTGGCTTCAGTCAGTAATTAACCATCTAACAACCACCATGAGCCCAGTAGCAACAGCATAGCAACACCCAGGCAACCACCCACAGCTTCCTAGCATCAGAGCGGCAAGTTTTGCATGGGCAAACAAACACCACCCATTTTTTTCTTAATAAAATATTAAAATCTAGTTGTTATTTCATTGTAACTAATTATATTAATGTAACGTGTAACCTGGACAATGTAATTTTCTTACTTGACAATGAAGATGTCTTATTTACATAGAGAAGATGGCCAATGACACAGCATGACTTTCACATAGAATTGTTCAACACTGCCCTCTATTGCTTGGATTAAAAAACAATATGAATCAGGCAAAGCGATTCAGCCAGAGTGAGGCAGGTATTTGGACACAGATACTTACACAATGCCATTGATTATACATTAAATCACCAGTAATCCATTACTATCAAATCTTAGAGGAAAAAAGATGAGTAAAGTGTAGGTGAAATAGTAAAGATCAGGAATGGGGTTGAGCAGACATTGACTCAGAGAGGAACATGTCTTGCCTTGTCATAGCCCTGCAGCTGGTCTGATGACTGGACCATTCCCAATTGAACTTCATTCCAAAGCTGTTACATCCACTGACCTGCAGCCTATCCAGACAAAATTTCTGATGAATTATGAGGTGTAATCATGAAAAGCTTTAACAAAAAATGTGTGCACAGGTGGAAATTATATGGAAATTACACTGAGAGTTATGACAAATAATTTTCAGTTGTGTGGATTTAGTTATTGTGTTCTTAAAGTTTATGTAGTGGCATTATATAGGGACTAAAAAGTTCTGGGAACACAGCCAGTCAACATTTGTTTCATATTTACACAGTGGGATGAACTTCTAGTACAAGTTTTTTTTTACAAGTGGATTTTAAATATTTTAAACAATCGCTCTTACACAATTTATAATTATAACATTATGTTGGTATGCTGTAGGTGTGGTGTCTCTGGCCATCCCAGCTGTGTAGATTGGACCCATGACACACTTGGGTCCGTGAACAGAACAGTCAGTTCCCATTATTATGCTCCTTTAGACCCCAGTGCTGCCTGTCATCGAGCCGCCTACTCTCTCCTGTCCCAGGAGTTGAGGTGGAGTAATAAAGGGTGGTGAGAGCAGGTGGGCACATGTTTAGCACTGAAACACACCTAGAAAAATACTGCAGAACACAGTAAACATTTCCTTGGTTCCTTGAATACATTTTTTCTTCTTCATCTTTTGACATATAAAGAGGTAATATAATGTACTATAAAAATATAATAAAAGTTTCAGAACTCCAAACTTTCGCCTCACTGTAAAAATAGTAGTTGTTGAAACCCAGCTGCGAAACAATTCCTTTTCTACTTCCTCGACATTGTGATGTCACACTGCGGTAAACATTTGCATCTGACTGCCTTCACAACAACACATCAATGCCTACTTTACCTTATCACTTCTGTAGCCCACTCAGTAGTGGTGAGCAGTTAAATAGCAAGTAGACTGTAGAGAAGCAGCATTAAAACAGAGCGTTTCTCACAGAGGGTCAAAATGAGGGTGGAAAATTATCATGTTTTAAAAATGTTGACTGTTTGTTTGTGCAAAAAAACTACTAATATCATATGTGAACCTCAAGGAAAATGTGTGTGTATAGACACACACACACACACACACACACACACAATATATATATATATATATATATATATATATATATATATATATATATATATATATATATACACACACACACACACACTGTATATATACACAATTGAAGTCAGAAGTTTACATACACTTAGGTTGAAGTCATAAAAACTCATTAAAAAGTCATTTAGGACATCTACTTTGCGCATGACACAAGACATTTTTCCAACAATTGTTTACAGACAGATTGTTTCACTTTTAATTGACTATATCACAATTCCAGTTGCTCAGAAGTTTCCATACACTACATTCACTGTGCCTTTAAGCAGCTTGAAAA